>PVJN01063097.1:0-10852 GCA_004026805.1 Lasiurus borealis
TGTGTGTGTGTGTGTGTGTGTGTGTGTGTGTGTGTGTGTGTGTGTGTGTGTGTGTGTGTGTGTGTGTGTGTGTGTGTGTGTGTGTGTGTGTGTGTGTGTGTGTGTGTGTGTGTGTGTGTGTGTGTGTGTGTGTGTGTGTGTGTGTGTGTGTGTGTGTGTGTGTCAGTGTGTGTGTGAGTGTGTGTGTGTGAGATATATCAGAGGGGAAAGCAGGACCTGGTCAGAATGCAAGATGTGCAGCCGGCTGGGGGCTCATGGAGGGCCTGCTGGTGTGCAGACGTGGGAGCGGAACCCCTAGTGGGTCCTCAGGTCCCAGAAGCACAGCCCATTCTGCCTCTCCCCGCTGAAACCTGAGCTCACCCAGCAGGCAGGGAGGCCTTGTAGCCATAGGTCACAGGCCAGAGGCCCTGGTACCCGGAGGGTCCTGTGCTGGGCCTGTCACTCGGCCCCTTTGCCAGATTGGAGAGGGCTGTCCACAGGGAAGAAGCAGGAGTGAGACCAGAAGACCTCCTTGATCAGGGAGCTCCCACAGTGACCAGTAATGACAAGCGAGGAAACAGGCCAGGGAGGGGTGAGGCAACTGGCCAGCAGGGGTGGGGCTGGATCAGAACCGGCAGGACCCAGCCTCCGAGCCAGCCACCTCCTCGGGCCTCGCCCAAGAATTCTCCCCAGGATGGGACAGGGTCTGCACAGGGCTCGAACCCTGGCAGGACAGTGGCCCGGCTCTGCCTCCCTCTCCTGCCCAGTGGGGCCTGGGATCCTGTCAGCTCAGGAGACAGCGCACCTCTGACTTTCAGAGAAGGCCTCTCAGTCAGCAGGACCTCGGTGGATGAAAACGATAATGATGCCAAACATTGCTTAAGCAGGAGTCCACCACTTCTGACAACTTTCCAGCTGTTTTGAAATTGGGCCTAATGTAGAATCATATTTTCTCTTACAATGGAACAGAAGGAAAATGGACTACAATAGGCTGTGCAGGCAGGGCCTCTGCCCTTCCTCCTATGATCCTGCAAGGTTGATGGCCCAGGGAGTTGAAGGGGCCATGGGCCAGTTGTGGGGAGTGGGGAGGAGATGTGGGGGGTGAGGAGACTTCCAGCCACAGTCCCCAGAAAGCTAGGATGTGGGCAGTGAGCTAGTTTCTTTAGGGAGCCCTGGAGACCCTGGCCTTAGAAGGCTGTATTCCTGGGAGGGGCTCATTCTCTGGGCAGGGGATGGGGAGACCCCTGAGGAGGCTGTACTCTGGCCAGGTCCTGAGGGGCAGCTGACAGCGGACTGGCCGGGCCGCCAGGCCACTTGAGTTGGACAGAAGGAAGCATCCACAGACTGGATGTGGGTCTTGCTTCTCAAGCCCATGTCTGTCCTATGGTGGTGGATGGCCCCTCCGGTGGGGTTCCCTTCCCTCCTCTCCCCCGTGGGGTCCCACTCGCCCCTTCCCATGGGGTCCTGGCCCCTGACGCCCTCTCCCCTGCAGGCTTCCACCTGTCCCACAAGGTCACCAGCGTGGTCCCTGAGAGCGCCCTGCTCATCGTGGTGGGCCTGGTGCTGGGCGGCATCGTCTGGGCAGCCGAGCACATCGCCTCCTTCACCCTCACGCCCACCGTCTTCTTCTTCTACCTGCTGCCGCCCATCGTGCTGGACGCTGGCTACTTCATGCCCAACCGGCTCTTCTTCGGCAACCTGGGCACCATCCTGCTGTACGCGGTCATCGGCACCGTGTGGAATGCAGCCACCACCGGCCTTTCCCTCTATGGCGTCTTCCTCAGCGGCCTGATGGGTGAGCAGGCACCCCTGTCCACCTGGCGGGCTCTGCAGGGTGGACACCGCAGGGCGGGCTCCTCAGGGTGGGCTCCGCCGGGCAGGCTCTGCTGGGTGGGCCCTGGGCAGCCCTATTTAAGAAAAGGCTGCCAGTCACAGGTGTCCCTACTCTAAACCCCGAAACTTCCCCGCTGGGCCCAGCAGCCGGAGATGGCCATGCCATTTTAGGTCTGTCCCCGAGTTCTGGACCAAGGGTGTCTGCAGGAGCCCACTCTTCCTCAGAGCCCATCATGCCCCCCCCCCAGAGTCCCCTCAGGGAAGGTGGTCTCTGCAGAGAGGTTGGCGCCCCAGAGGGAGTTTTCTGTGAGTTCCCAAAGCTTCACAGCCTGGGACCAGGATTCTGTCCTGAAGAAGTGACAGGTGTTCGAGGAACTGGCTCCCGGCCAGTTTAGAGTGCCCCATGTAGAATGGGGATCATGGGTTGTGCTTTTCCATCCAAGACACTGTCCGTGGGCAGATGTGAGAACACAGTTCTACCTGGGTTCCAACGCCAGGGCCTTCTGGACTCACGCTCTCCATCAGGGCCATCCATCTTTAAAGGCCTCCCTGAGCATCAGTCTCAAGTTGTGGAGGGTGCTGACCAACCCAGTGGTACATTCCAGAAGCCAGCCACTCATTCCAAGCAGGATAGGGCCTGGAGCCTGCCCTCTTCCCTGGTGGGAGAGTCCACCACCCACTGGCTCTGCCAGGACAGTTCTGTGGACTGGACTGTGGGCTCTCGGCCGCCAAATTGCGTGTTCTAACCCCTCTCTCCATCCCGGGCAAGAAGACTCGATGTCCCTCAGGGGCATCTACAACTGCCTGCCCGAGCTTCTGTAGGGCCTATCCATGATCTGGCTCTCCTGGACAGCGACCCAGGATGCCTGGGCTGACCCTTCCTCGGAAGGGTGTGAGGGGCCTTGAGCCACTGGTCTGCACAGATGGATCTTGCCTTCCTAGCTCCGTTGGCTCCAATGTGTACCCAGGAGCAGAAAAGACACGTTGGCCCCTGGGCACCACTGTCTTCCATGACCTGGGCTGACGCCCAGCCTGACCAGCTGTGTCCTGGGTGCCAGTCACAGGTGTCCCTACTCTAAACTCTGAGACTTCCCCGCTGGGCCCAGCAGCCAGAGATGGCCATGGTTAGGCATCGCCAACTGTGGTAGGTCTCTCTGGGCTGGGCCTAAGGGCTGGTGCCCACGGTGTGGGGGCTTGAGGGAGCACAGCACTATGGGGTAAGCACCAAGTCGTGTAGTGACAAATGCGCGAGGTGAGGAGATGGGGGACCTTTGGTTCTTCCTTCTCAATGCGTCTCCTCTGTCACCAGGAGGAGATGAGAGGTTTGGGGGGTGTCTGGGGTCAGGTGGTGCCAGGCTCTTCCTTCCATCAGATGGGAAATCGCCAATCTGGGCTCACCCCCAGGAGTCTGGCCTCCATGGAGGAAGTGTGTGAGGTGGGGCTGAGTGCTCAGACAGGCACACTTTCACCCTCTCACTACCCTGGTTTCCCAGGGCTGGCAGCCAACCTGCAGACCCATGATGCAACAGGGCAGCCGCAGCATCCCCGGACAGAATAGCATGTAGGGCTGCACCATGCAGGCACGTCTCTGCAAGGCCTCAGATGACCCACTGGCCTCACCTGCTCCAGTTTCCCAGCAAGATAATGACCAACACCCAGATAGGCGGGGTGCACCTCACAGGTCCCCCAGGCCAGGGCTGAATTAAATAACAAACTGCAGGGGAGTAGCTGTGAGTGCATAGAAAGGGTGTGGCCTTTTCTCCAAGGTTTGAGTAGAAAGGATACCTAAACGTTTCGCTTAGGTGGGCCTTTATGTGGGCCAAGGGTCTCTGCCAGAGAGGCCTCCTCCTCTCTGCCTGTGAGGGCTCAGGGACAGGAGAGTGGGGCTGGACCCCACCTCCCTGCCGAGGGGGAGGGACAGCCGCTGGACGAATTCCTACCTGCCCAGCCCACTGGCCACACTGGTCCAACAGGACTTCATGCACAAGCAGGACACATACATAACCTTGGCCTGGGGGTGCTGGGCTGTACATGGACTAGCTAGTTATGCATTCAGCCTCACGTTAAACAAACCAGGAGGGTTCAGTGAACCCACCTGTTTACATCACGCTGACCTGAAACATTGCTTTTTAGTCTGTGTTCTGCACCCTGGGCTTTCTTAAGTTCAGGGACAGGGGCGTTCAGCCTCTCCCACCCCCCCCTCTATCATCCTTGCCCTGTAGGTGGGCCTCTTCCTGCTCTCAAGGCCTGACTGGCTCCTGGGCCCCTGGGTCCACTCGGGTTGTGGAGAGGACTCAGTACCAACAAGGCAGCGGGAAGGCCCACAGCCAAGGCCCTCCTCCAGCCAAGCCCAGCTCAGCTGAGCCAGACAGGCTCCCACAGGCACCTCCCTGAGGTTGTGGGCTCGTCGCTGGGAAACGGGGTTTGCACATGGCCTGTCGGTGATCTGGGGCAGGAGATAACTCTGGGAGGATTGCAAAGGGTGAACGTGCACTTCAGCACCAGCTCCCCACCCAAGGGCACCCAAGAACCCCCTGGGCAGGAGCCGTACTGCAGAAGGAAGCAGGGGCTGGCTCCACATGGACCCACTCCTTCCAGGCCTCCTCCCTCCAGCCTCTGCTCCTCCCCTCCCAGCACCCCCAAATGCGCCATCCATCTCCCTCCCCTCCTCTCTCCCCTTCCCCCTGCAGCTGGTTCCCCTCCCAGGGTCCTGGGAGGTCCTGCCTCGCCCATCACCTCCCTTTAGGCCTTGATTGTTCCAATCCTGGCAGAGACATCATTTCCCTGTGAGGCCTCCTCCCACCCTATAAGCCCTTGATGTCTTCCTAGCACCTATGACTCTGCACCTGTCCTCATGCCGACCTAGCTGCGAACTCCCCAGGGCCCGGGTCTGATTGCATGTCTCACGGCCAGGCACCCTGAGCCTCTCACCTGCCTGCAGTGGGCTCACTGGTGAGGGTCAGCCAGGCCCCAGGGGAGATGAAGAAGGGAGCCAGAGGTGGTCCGTCTCCTCTGGATGGGCTGCTGCCTTTCTTGGAGGGCTGTGGGAGCCCCCGAGGGAGGCTGGTCATCTGACCCAGGTTCCCACACCAGCCAGCCTGAGCCCTAAGAGGCAGAGGCCCCGCCCTGAGGGTTCCCTGCCCAGCAGCCGAGGCAGCCCCGGGAAGGCCAAGGATGTGCTCCTGCTTCCGCTCCCCATAGCCCCTCTTCTCTCCAGGTCCTGGTAGCCAGGGGACGCCGCAGGGACCCTTACTCGCCTGGCCCTCTAGGTCCTCCCTGATGCCCCGCTTGTCTCCCAGGAGACCTGAACATCGGGCTGTTGGATTTTCTCCTGTTCGGCAGCCTGATCGCTGCTGTGGACCCCGTGGCCGTGCTGGCGGTGTTTGAGGAGGTTCATGTCAACGAAGTCCTGTTCATCATCGTCTTTGGGGAGTCACTGCTGAATGACGCTGTCACCGTGGTGAGAGGGGGAAGGGAGGGTCCTGGCCGTGCCACAGAGCCTTTCAAAGCTGTGGGTGGGGGGACCCTATTGACTCCCCGGGCATCAGCGTGTCCCTCGGTGAAGGCAGCACGCAGAGAGCCTGCCAGGGTCGCCCACAGAGCCCTAACAGCCCAAAGGCTTCGTGGTCCAAGGCATTCGCAGGCCAGCTCCTCCACTGGGCCTTTTCCTCCACTAACTCCGAGGCTGGCTGTTGTAATGCGATTTCTTCACTTGTTCCTTCACAGTTCTTTGTATACCCATGCCCTGCCCCCACCCACCCCTCACACACACACGCTTCATTCTTTCATGGATGATGATTTTTAAAACATATTTTTATTGATTTCAGAGAGGAAGGGAGAGGGAGAGAGAGAGAGAGAGAGACATGACGAGAGAGACTTATTGATCAGCTGCCTCCTGCATGTCCCACAGCGAGGATCCAGTCCACAACCCAGGCATGTGCCCTGACTGGGAATCAGACCATGACCTCCTGGTTCATAGGTCGACGCTCAATCACTGAGTCACACCGGCTGGGACACAGGTGATGATTTGACTGTTGAGATCCCACAGTCTCTGTTCCCAGAGCAGGGGGGTCTTTAACTCTGGTCCACAGTTGGGCCCTCCTTCCTGATTTTCTGGGGAAAATGCATACGTAAACAAGCAAAATCTCACCATTTTTAGGGAGGGGAATCAGGGGACGCTGAGGGTGTGCTCAGGAAGGTGGTTGTCCCTCAGGGAGATGGTGCCAGGGACTTGGGCAGGGCCCCTGGGTGGGCAGGGGCTGGAGGCCAAGTTAACACTATGAGAAGCAAATGGAAGATTCCTGAAACGTGAGAAGCTGTCTCAGCACGTGGCCATCTTGAAGTTTGCAAAACCCACTCCCAAATGGGGCCACGACCTCCCTGGAAGGGAACCTCTCTCTGAACCCCGTCCCCCACTGGGGCCCGACACAATGGGACCTGGAATTCCCTGTTTGCTCTAAAAGTGCCTGTGGCTTCTCTCAGAATTCCTCCTCCTGATGTCCCTTCAGGGTTCAGGAGATTGAAGGGCCAAAGGGCAGACTGCACCAGATTCCTCTGCCTGGTGATGACATGGCCTCAGGGGATTAAACTTAACTGGAGACAAGACACAATCAGAAACACTAGGCCCGGGCCCTTCCAGGCTGGGGCTCCTCTGTCCTGAGCGTTTGGGTCTCTGTGGAGGCCGGCACTCCTGCTGCAGCCAGGGAGTTCTCCCTGCTACCCCCCTCTCCCCCCCACCCCCCCAGGTTTTCATCAAGAAGTGGGGCAAGCAGAGATCTGCTTCCCAGTGCCTTCACGTGTGTGCCTGTCCCAGTGCACGGCCCCTGGGGGGCTGCCTTTGTAGGTACAGTTTTATACACCCGCCCCTTGGGGGTCCTGGAGAGCACAGACGTGGGGGCACAGAGAGACATTTCCTCCTGCAGCCCCCACCACAGGGAGCGCCTCAGCCTCCTTGGGGTGGAGCCCAGCGCCTCATTTAGGGGAGCTCGGGCTCAGAAAACACAGCTGTCTCCACAACTGGGCCTAGGATAAGGTTTCTGGGCGTTTCATCTCCACGTCTTAGTGGGATAAGGTTTAAACATCAACATGCGAAGATGCCAGCGTGTGTGATCCCACATCAGGGGGCAACATCACAGCAAACTCACCAAGGATGGAACTCTGGGTTTGTCTTGGAAAATGAAAGTGAACGCCGTGGGCTAGTTCTGTGGCCGCCCCTGTTTTGCCCAGAGTAGGAAAGGGCCAGGTGGCTCCTGAAGGCCCTAGTTCCTTCCAGAATGTTCTGCTTCCCGGGTCCCATCTTTGGCCTTCGTCCTATTGACCATTCCTGCCCTGTGATGACTTCCCCGCCAGTGGTTTGCAGGTTCCAAAACAGAGGGCTGCCGAAAGCTCCTCTCTCCAGCCCCACATCCCGAAAGGTGGGGGCGTGGCCAGGTCAGGGAGGGGCCGGTGCTGATGGAGGGTTTGCCTCTCTGTCCCCCAGGTCCTGTACACCGTGTTTGAGTCTTTCGTGACGCTGGGCGGCGACAAAGTGACTGGCGTGGATTGCGTGAAAGGCATAGGTGTGTGGCTGGGGGCCCACCTGTCAGGGGAAATGCCAGGGGAGCGTCTCTTCCTCCAGAAGGCGGGCCACCTCTTGGCAGCGCCTCTGTGGACTGTGGAGCTGGGCGGGGCCAGGCTTTGGCACCAGGCCTGCCCCTGCGACCCAGAGCCTGACAGTCCTTTCTGTCCACAAACACGATTTTATGGGGGGTCCAGCTGCACTGGGAAACCTGGGGGTCGTTGCCCATTAGACCCACAAGAATATGGGGGGCAGGGGATCTGGTGGATGGTGTGGGTCCTGGGGGTCCTCGGTGCCTCTCTGGGCCGGGACAGTGATAGCCTGGCGGTGCCTGCAGGCGCAGGGCTTGGTCCTTGCTGCAAACTCAGCCCCGAGGGCCTCCGGTCACAGTGCTCCCTCTGTGCCGGGGGCGGGGAGCGGGGCCTCCGTGGGCTGCAGGGCTGCCTCCTCCTCCTTTCCACGCGGAGGCTCGAAGAGTCCAGTCCTCTCCTCCAGAGAACGGGTCTCTTGTTTGCTGAGCCGCTGGCGCCTCTGTGGGGGGGTTACCAGGCAACTGTCATGAGGAATGGCCTGGAGGGAAAGGCCAGCCCCACCAGCCTGGCCCACGCCACATGGGTCAGGCCACGCCGAGGCCACAAAGGGCCCTTCAGGCGGCTCAGCGTGACATCCCGCCCTTGCAGTGTCCTTCTTCGTGGTGAGCCTGGGGGGCACGCTGGTGGGGGTCGTGTTCGCCTTCCTGCTCTCCCTGGTGACCCGCTTCACCAAGCACGTGCGCATCATCGAGCCCGGCTTCGTGTTCGTCATCTCCTACCTGTCCTACCTCACCTCCGAGATGCTCTCCCTGTCGGCCATCCTGGCGTAAGTCCTCCCCGGCTCACCCCGGCCCCGGAGCCAGAGCGCACCCCGAGGCCCTGCTGAGGGGGGTGGGCTGTGGAGGAAGACAGCTGACCAGGGGAGCGGGACCCACCCAGATCCGGGGGAGGCAGGAGGCACAGCCTTCCCCAGCCCCTTCCCCGGCCCACTGTCTGCTGGCCCGCTTCCCAGCCGGATGGAAAGTCACTGTGGGGGCAAAGAATTTGATCTGTTTAGCTTTTTAAATAGGGAGTTGGAGTTCTGACGCAACTGTGAGAGCTGGCCCACACCCGCCCCTCCCTCCCGGGCCTGCCCTGCACCTCCCCTCCGAGCCCGCCCACCCGCCCGCCCGGCTTGGACAGAAACAGGCAGCCTGCTCTGCAGCCCGGGGTTCCCCTCCCAGAGGCTCACAGCAGATGGCAGTGAGGTTGGGGTGCTGCAGCTGGGCATGGGCCAGCTCAGGGCCCTGGTCCCCAGCAGGAACCCTAAGCTCCTGGAGAGAAGGGCTGACCAGTGAGGTGGATGTCTCTGTCCAGGGCCCAGAGGCCCAGAGGCGCTGCCAAGGGAACAGCGCGCGCTGGGTCTTGGGACTGTTCCCACAGGGTCAAGGGGGAGTGGCGTGTGGCCGGCGGCCTCACGGCGTGTCGTCCCACCCCCCAGCATCACCTTCTGCGGCATCTGCTGTCAGAAATACGTCAAGGCCAACATCTCGGAGCAGTCGGCCACCACCGTGCGCTACACCATGAAGATGCTGGCGAGCGGGGCCGAGACCATCATCTTCATGTTTCTGGGCATCTCGGCGGTGAACCCCGATATCTGGGAGTGGAACACGGCCTTCGTGCTCCTGACGCTGGTCTTCATCTCTGTGTACCGAGCCATTGGTGAGGGCGTGGCAGGGTGGGGTGTCGTGGGGGGTGATGGTGGGGAACAATGGGGATGGGGGTGATGGGGGGATGATGGGGGTGGGAGACTATGGAGATAATGGGAAGATGGGGGGAGGAAAACATTGAGGAGATCATGATGGGTGACATAGTGACTGGCTGTGGGGAGTCTATGGACACCACTCAGTGAGGGGTAGTGGGCCTTACCACAGTGGGACCAAGACAGGGCAGCTGGGGGGTCAGGGTGGAAGGTTCGGAGCCCAGGGGAACCCATTTGGTTTTCCACTGACTCACTCTGGATGTGGCAGAGTGACGCGGGGACAGTGTGGTCACCGAGGAAAGGACATGGCACGTGTAAGGCAGGAGTCACCATCCCCAGTGTGCGGTGCCTTGGAGACCTAGGTGGGGACTAGTGGGGGAGAGAGACTCCAAGTGATCACATCTGCTCCACCCCCCACTCCCCTCCACCCCCCAGCCCAGTCCTTTGGGGATTAAGGGCTCAGAGAGCGGGTGTCATGGTGGGATGGAGTCACTTTCTTCCTGCTGCCCTCAGCAGTGGCCTTTGGCCTGGAGCTGCCTCGGGCATCAAGAGGCAGATCCTCGGCCAGCGCAGCCTTAGCCCCACTGAGAGCTGAGAATCTCAGAGCTGCCCAGACTTTAAAATCCTGGGCCAGCTCGGAGTGTTCCAAGTGTCCACAGAGAGAGGCCCGGGTCCAGGGTGGAACAAGGGACGCGGTGAACAGGGCCAGAGGGTGGAGTTTTCACCCTCCCCTGTGCTCCATGCTGCTGTCACCTGTTCCCACCTTCCATCCTAGGAGGGATTCCTAAATGTTCCCTCTCAAGCACAGCGGCTGCCTGAGGAGGTGATGGCGGGGCCCTCGGCCCTCTGTGGAAGCTGAGCTCACGTCTGGCCCCTCAGGTGTCGTCCTGCAGACCTGGATCCTGAACCGGTACCGGATGGTGCAGCTGGAGATCATAGACCAGGTGGTCATGTCCTACGGCGGCCTGCGGGGCGCTGTGGCTTTTGCCCTGGTGGTCCTTCTGGATGAGGAGAAGGTCAAGGAGAAGAACCTCTTTGTCAGCACCACCATCATCGTCATCTACTTCACTGTCATCTTCCAGGTAGCCCTCGGCTCCGGACCAGCCGCACCTTGCTGTCCTCCTGTCAGCCCTCCGTGCCCGACCCACCGGCCACAAGGGGCAGACCCCACCATCGCTGTGCCTCCAAAGAGCCTTTCTGAGCTCCAGGCCCTAATTGGATCTTATAATTTTAGTAACTAGGAGCTGTTTTGTAGGTTTTCATGTGGCCCCACAGGGGACACAGCACAATTTGCTTAAAAATGTCCTTCCTTAGCCATCACTAGCTAAGGGAGCCCCAGTTAATATTTTATCACCCCACTTGGCCTTGCTTTAGGCTTATCTGAGGAGCTGAATTTGGGCTCTGGGGAGGCATCAGTAGACCCCAGGGGCTGTTGCGGGGGCTCCTCTCTGCAGGGAAGGTCACAGATAAGGGTGGCCCATTTCACCGTCTGGGGGTGTGGTGGGTCAGGTGTGGATTCACACAGGGGGCCCAGTGGGCTGGCGTGGGGAGCAGTGAGGCCTGCCCTGGCTGTTAGGGTCAGCGTACTCCATTCTCCCAGGGCCTGACCATCAAGCCGCTGGTGCAGTGGCTGAAGGTGAAGAGGAGTGAGCACCGGGAGCCCAAACTCAACGAGAAGCTGCATGGCAGGGTAGGTGGGGGCGGGGGGGT
>PVJN01063098.1:0-10852 GCA_004026805.1 Lasiurus borealis
GATATTTGTGCACTTGGCAGGATGTCCCTCAGCCCAGCCTGAGCCTTCTCTAATTTGGGACCCATCAGGAGATGTCTGACTGTCAAATTGGCACTTGGACATCCTTCTCACAATCGGGGACTGCTGGCTCCCAACTGCTCACCTGCCTGCCTGCCTGATTACCCCTAACCACTTCTACCTGCCAGCCTAATCAGCCACTAATCACTCCTCTGCCAGTCTGATTGACCCCTAACTGCCCTTCCTTATTGGGCTGGCCATCCCTAACTACCCTTTCCTGCCAGCCTGGTTGCCCCCAACTGTCCTCTACTGCAAGTTTGGTCCCCTTGCAACTGCCCTCTCCTGCTGGCCTGGTCACCCCTAACTGCCCTCTGCCATCGCCTGCAGGCCTAGTCCCCCCCAACTGCCCTCCCTCCCCTACAGGCCTGGTTGACCAAACTGCCCTCCCCTGCAGGCCTAGTCACCCCTAACAGTCCTCCCCTGCTGGCCTGATCACCCACAACAGCCCTTCCCTGCTGGCTATCTTATGGTGGCCATCTTGTGACCATATGGGGATGGCCATCTTGTGTGAGGGTGTGATGGTCAATTTGCATATTACCTCTTTATTATATAGGATATATATATAGTATATGTATGTCATTACTAGTATATGAACATAGAGAAAAAATATGGAATTAATCATAGCATATAGAATTAATTATAATATTTGACATATTAAGTGGGAAGGCAAGATTGAAAGGCAGGATATTGATGAAGGGAAAAAAAAGGGGGGGGAACCAAAAAACCCCTCCAGGATAAAAACAGTATTATTTGATTTAATTTATATAAATTAGTTTATTTGTGTGTGAGAGAGGAAGAGAATGTAATAATATATAAATGCATGCAAAGATGATTGTTACTAAAATGTTAGCGGAATATAAGAATGAAATCAGTGTAATTATAAAAAGTGATAAAATACAAAAAAGAAAAATTAAAAATAAGTCAGTTGATGTTTTTACCTGTAAGTAAAGATTAAATATGAACATATGTATAAAAGAAAACTAAGATTTTTTTTCTCTCCTCTAGATATCATAGTTACTATTTTTCTAATTACAGCATAGATACCATTGTTATGAGATTCATAATGTCCTTTCTCCTTGAGTATCCCTCTTCCAATTTTACCTCTGCAGAGATAAATACCTCTTCCCTGACACACCACTCAAACACACACACATACACACATACACACTCATGCGTACATGTGCACAAAGACACTTATAAGCAGTCACATGCCACAGATTCACAGATTGTTTCTATAAAACCAAACTTCAGTATCAATCTGAAAGCAACATGAAATTTATTGTTAGCATATCACAATGATATTGCCATTTTTATGAACTATGGGGAAGTTTTGTCAGATTTTAAGCTTTTAAGTCACTAATTTTGAGTCACTATCTTATACAGTGTGTTCTTTATGAAGACAAAAGGAAACACATTTTTCTCAGAGCCAGGAATAATTGTGTCCCTAAGCACTTTAATATATACTGGAAGCCACAGAGCTGATCTGGATTTGTTATCTTCACTGCTAGAAGTAGTGGTGTCAAACATTACTTCTAGCTTCACATATTTTTATTATTTTATTGACTCTTTACTTCAAAAATCTCACTTATTATTAAAAATATATTTTTATTGGTTGTAGAGAGAGAAAGGCACAGGAATTGAGAAATAGAAACATTGATGAGAGAGAAACACTGATTGGCTGCCTCCTGCATGCTCCTTCTGGACATTGAGCCCACAACCTAGGTATGTGCCCTGACCAGGAATCATACCATAACTTCCTGGTTCATGGCCAATGCTCAACCACAAGCCACACCATCTGGGCAGGAATATATTTAAGTCATCTTAAATATTTTATACATATACACAAATAACAAAAAATAAGGGCCCTGAAATAGGAAGCAGGTGTCACAACACTGACTTGTGGGCAATCCAGAAGAAAATAGATGACTTAGCAACACAGACTAAGTGTGACTACCGTTCCTTAACAAGGAGAAATTGTAAATCAATATCATTATTCCTATTATATTAGTTGTATGTTTTTATTTAAAAGAAATTAAATATATGTCTATTATCTTGTTATGGAAACAGATACAATTCTCATGTTTTTTAACTTATCAAAATAAAGAACCCATAAAGGTACAAGTAGATATGAATATATGAATTGGAGGAAGGCAAAGTTAGGTAACAAGAATCTCTTTAGCTCTCTTTGGAAAAATCTAACAATGTTGGGTTTTGCCCAAGCCCCAAGACATTCTAGATAAGTACTTATAAAAGAGCAATAGATATAGTAGTAAGTGGCCAGCTTCATTGAAATTGTATGAATCCAGTCTCTTAAAAAATAAAGTGCAAGAAGAATAGTTAGCCTTATTTTCTTCATTTCAACTACATTTTTCTTCCATAAATTTTTTATGTCAGCATGATAATAGAAGCCAAAAAGTTTCATTATGCTCTCATTCAAAGAAAATGACTAATAGTTAATTATCTAGCTATGGAGCTTCTTTTCTTTGTACAAAATTTATCACAGATTTGTTCAAAACACAACAGGGTAATAAGTGATCACTCACAACATTATATATATATATATATATAATGAATTTATCATTTTAAAAATAGTTTACTTAATTTTTTGAAATGTTTCTTAGTATATTGTAGCATTTTGGGCAAAAAGATGAATGCTGTTTCACACTTAATAAAACAAATACTGCATCTATCTTGAAATAAAATTATAAGAAAGAATTTTGATTACTGAGCGTCAGTAAAGGAACAATATATCAATCTAATGTATCAAGAGAGCAAAAGTTCTTCTCACTTTAATAAACCTGTTATTCACACAATCTTGGAACAAACCTAAACATTAAGTACAGAAACACAACTCCTATGGAGATTCAAGAAAAGAAATAAATTGAAAACCTTACACAAGGAGAGATCTTCAAACCTTCAGAAGAATAAGTCAGATTTTTTAATTATAAGCACAAACTTTTACTTTGCTACAAAAATACCATTGTTTGGTTAACAGTTCAATGCAAACAGAATATATGAAAGTACAGTCTCATTTTTAATATCTGTGATTAAAAGGATGTGGGCAAAAAAGCTCAGAGTTATGTACTAGCCAATTCTCTTTGGACAGATGCGGCACCTGAGGCAGTTAGACTCCATTTCTCTTGTGAGATGGTAGCCATCTAAGGACAATGTTGGTGCTGTGCCTGGGGCAGGACATCACCTTTCCATCACCAGTGGCATCAGGAATACCTTGGGCAGTACATGCATTTAGCATAAGTTCTGAATTCTTGGACCCCTAATCAGCAGACACCTTGGTGACACCTGGTGTGAATAGAAGTGCTCTCTTTGGAGGTGGCTCAAGTACATAACAGATTGCCCAGTCTAATAGTAATTTGACTGCATTATGATTGTTTTGAAACTTCCTGATTTTATCAATCCAAACTGCATCATCATTTCAATAAGAAACAATGCTAATGATACTGTTGTGATTAGCCTGTTATTAAAAACTAGAAGCCCGATGTATGAAGATTCATGCAAAAATGGGCCTTCCTTTCCCTAGCTGCATGCACTGCCTTGGCTCCGGCCCTGGAGCCACCTCCTTCCACTCAGGCCCTGCTTCCCCATGCTGCCCAGAGGCCCTGAGCAGCTGGGGCAGTGCAGAATGCCTGTGCTGTCACCATGGCGATGATGCAAGCATTCCACCCCCAGCCACTCAGCACCTGTGTATGCAAATTAACCTGCCATCTTTATTGGGTTAACTTGAATACTCACTCCTAATTGGCTAGTTGGCATCATGACAATTTGGAAAACACAATCCCCTAAACAAATTGACTCTATTTTGCTCTTGTGCTTGACTCTGGCTTGTGGAGGTCTTTTGCTCCTGCTTCCTTGCCTTAGCCCCTATGGCCCACAGCCATTGTTCCATGCACAATGGATAATGGACTAATGTAGTACTGTTAGCCTGATGCTGGCTTGGGCCTGATGCTGGCTTGGACCTGATGCTGGCTCCAACATGGAAAAGAAATTCAGAATACTGACTTTGATTTTAGCTCTACTGAAGCCCCAGCTACACTTCTATGACTGGGCTAAGGGAAATGGAACTGTGGAAATCCAGGGGTGTAATTCTATGGAAATAAAGCTTTTTACCACATTTCATCCTCCTGTGGGAGCCTGTAAATGCTTATTCCAAGAGTCCAACTTCCACAAGCAACCAAGGGAGATGAGCTCCTCATTTATCCTGAAACACTAAGACTTAGACATAGAATATATTCAGGATGCCTTTATCCCTGTCTCTAATGTGAGAGGTATTTTATAAAGAAAGGCTCAACATCATTTGAAGATACTGACAATAAAATATGATGGGCAAAAGGTACCATATCTACATGAAAAAATATTTTTGAAAGAAATCATCTTAAATTTTGGAAAATTTTATCATTATATTGAAGCAGAAATTTTAGGGGGACCTAAGCAGGCTTATGGATTTTTTAGAATTGGGGTCCATGGGCAAAAGCACTGGGCTGCAGACTGGGAGAAGGTACATTTCCATAACACAAGGAGGCCAGGTGCAGTTACATTTCCATAAGACAAGGGAGCAGCAGCAGGTGTATTTCCATAAGACAAGGGAACTGGAAGTAGCCAAAGGTCTATATTTACAAAACAAAGAGAAGGAAGCCCTTCCTTCGTTCAGAAAGAGAAGAAGACAACCTAAAGGGAATAGGAACACAATAAGGAAGAAGGGGGGAGAACATTACATATACCCTGTGAAGTTCAACCTTTGAGCCCAGGAGTTACTACAGTAACCAGTCTAGTGACCAATCAGAGGGGATATCAAGGCACCAGGATCTGCAGCCTTTACAAGCCATAGGGATAGGGAGTCAGTGATGGAACTCTTCCCCCTCCCTACTTGGGAGTCCATTCTGTGGGACTCTTCCCTCTCTCTACAGGGGAGTCTGTACTTGTTCTTCAATAAATCTTCACCTTTGCTATACCACCTTTTCCCCCATGGACTCATTCTTCGATTCTGGCGGACAAAGATCCAGGTTCCTGTCCAAAAATTCAGTACCAATGTGAAAACAATTTATCAGGCTTAGATAGCTTTATGCCATTTACATTGGGGAGGGAGGGCAGAATAGTGTCCTCTAATTTACTCATTCATCCCTCCAACCACTCACTTGAAACATTATGAGCTTTTATGCCTGTAATTCTGAAAGATTGCTATTGATGAAACTTGTGTAATGGAGAAATTTCAACTGCGTTTTGCTTCCAGAATTGGCAATGTAACATGAGACCAATCATTAAGTGACTACAGTATTCAGTGAATTCTGCCTTAGTTCAACAATAGAATATTGACATAGCCATTTGGCTAACATGCTGATATCACTTGTTTATACATTAGTCAAATATTTGAAAAAGTCATTTGAGGCCAAATAAAAAGAAGCAAAGGTCTTTTTGTTAAGTTAAACTCTTTTAATGTCTTCCTAATTTAAAGTAACTTTTTTGATGTTCTCCTTGTCATAACTGCTCCTAAGGCAAATTCTGGAGGTTACTGGAGGTTACAGAACAGTATTTGAAACTGCGTCTGAAGTCCTTGCTCTAGGACAGCACTGTGTAGAGTCTCCTTTTCAACTTCCTACCTGCTTTAAGTGAGCACCAAGGTCTTCTATCACTGTCATATTACTGTCACCTTAGTTCCCTGCAGGTCATCTCTGGATAAACAGATATGTCAGATAAAGTCTGACACTTCCTTCTTCCTACTCTTTTCTACTCTTTCCTCTCATAAACAGAACAGTAATGATGATGAAAAAATAAGATGCATTTTCTAACATTTTTCTTAACCTTTAATAAACTCTATGGTATTAATTTTGTTCCCAATAAGGGGATCAATTACTTGGGTAGCTAAACTATAAGTTCACTTCTTATTCCATTCTTCTCTCACTTAGGATATTACAATAGAGCAAAGAACTAATCTTTCCCAAGTACCTAGTGCTGGGTATTTTTTCTTTTTTCTTATTTTAGTCTCATAATAATCCTATCATTATTTTGCTCACTTTAAATATAAGAAAACTTCTGCAGAGTAAAGTCTTGGTGAAATGTTGATTTTCTTTTATATCAACTTTTACTGCATATAGGATTTAGTTCTCTATTAATTTCAGAAGAATGATGAGCTTTATGCAATAAAATTATAATTTTGAAAATAATTTGTTTCAGAGGGAAAAATATAGTCTGGTGCAGGGGGCTAACCTAAGGATAGTATATAAAATTAGTTGGATTAAAATCATTCTACAACCAATGTGCAAAGTACAAATTAAAAAAAACAAAACACAGAAAACAAAAACCAGGAAAGCTATTCCTGGTTGAAGGCTTCAGAAGGGGTTCCAAAGAGAATCTCTGGGCTTGGTCTTGAATGGCAGTGACCTTTATGTAAGATAAAATGTGTGTTTGGGGGGGTGAGGCTTGGGGGAAGGGATGTTGAACAAGATTCCAGCTGACGTTAATGGCACAGACATGGAAGTGAGGCAGGATAGTATGAGCTTAAAAAGAAATACGTAGTTTTTAAAACTAGAATATAGATTTCAGTTATGAAATGGAAAAAAATGAATTTGTAAGTACTACTGTTTGGACATGGGGCAAAATTAAGTTGCCTGGTAATACTAGGAGCTTGTATTTAATTTTATTGGCATAATCTAAACTTTTTTGTTGTTGCAATTCATTCATTTTTGTCAAGTTAATAACCTTCACTTATAAGTGAGGGCTTCAGTTTACAACTTTAATGGTGCTCAGAATCTGTTTTTATAGTATACTTAAGCCATTTGCTTATATAACAGTCCTGTTTTGTTTGTTTTTACATCAGTCACAATTTATTGAAGTATTTTATGTAAATTCAAGGGCATATTCACCATATGCAGGGCAAAAATGTTTTTTAGTCTGACATTCATTGCTGCTTGAAATTTAGATAACATTTAGGCAGAAATTACAGTTTCACTCACTCCAAGGAACTACACAGTTTATTGATATCTAAGGACTATTAAAATCTTAACATAAAATAATTTAGATGGACTAAAAATATTTTTTGGGGTGGGTTTAGAAAAATGTTAAGTCTTTGTAAGCCTAATTCATTGTGCAGGATTGCATTTCAGAAAAACATAAACTGCCTTGATTACCAATTATGCAACCTTATTCCTACAGCAGTAGGAAGAATTATGCTGTCCCTGTCAACTCTTGACTTTTATAGCACTCCAAATGCTTGTTTAAAAATACTGAATTTTAATTCATAATTTAGAATTTTCAGTTATGACTTTACTAAATATAAACAAGTTTTATAACCATCATTTTGCCATTAAATTACATATTTGATCTTAGACATACTAATAGCTTATACTTAATTTTCTTCCTTTACACAAATGTTTAAATAAAATAGTAAATACAGAAATGAAATATAACTATTCATGTTTTATATGTCACTGGAGTTTTGCAATGTCAACTATTCAATATTGTTTTTAATATGTCCAGTTAAAAGGTAAAAATTGTGTTAAGATGTGAGACTTGAACACACTATTTTATAGAGTACATTTAATTATATTACTTTGCCTTAATTTCTAATAAATAAAGTCAGAGGACATAATAAGAAACTAAAAAGTTTCCTATGATTTAAAAAAAATTCTCAAACATCACTGACTTAACCTTTTTCATATTATGCAGTAAGGGTAGAAGAAATAATCTGTATAGTATCCATTCATTTAGCCATCCACCACCTTCTTCCCTTCCTCATTCACTCAATATTTACTGAACATCTAGCATGTGGGCCAAATATTATAAATACATTGACTGATTTTGCTTCATTTCCAATGAATAAGATCTCTTTAAAAACTCAAAATGTATAAAAATATGTCTTTTATGTATGTTCATATTTCATTCAGATTTCATAAAAGTACACTGGGTGGCCAGATTATTATGATCTCTGAATGCATAATAATCTGGTTACTCAGTGTGTATCCTGTATAATAAAAGGCTAATATGAAAATTGTCCCCTCAATCAGGAGTTCAACCAGAAAGCAGGCCGGCCAATTGACCATGTCCCTTACCCCTGGCCAGGTTGGCCGGACCCCACCCATGCATGAATTCATGCAC
The DNA here is from genome assembly GCA_004026805.1 of Lasiurus borealis. Taxonomy (NCBI): domain Eukaryota; kingdom Metazoa; phylum Chordata; class Mammalia; order Chiroptera; family Vespertilionidae; genus Lasiurus; species Lasiurus borealis. The sequence goes on from PVJN01063098.1 coordinate 8,164, forward strand.
CAGGCCTCTAATAATCTGGCCACTCAGTGTATATTGTTATATTACTTCTTTTATATAATGCATATAACTATGTAATTATGTATATACAATCTTTAGATTAGAATTTTGAAAAGAATACTAGAAAAGTCAACATATATGTTGACCCATCTTTAAAAAAAGTGTAGTTGAGAGCGGCCTTGAAAAGGTAGCTAATTATTTTTAAATTGCAATTAAAAAATACATATACACAACACTTTAGTAGCTAAATCTACCTCTTCTAATATTTTCAATTTACAATAAAATATGAAGTAAAAATGGTTAAAAATTATTGTTGTGTTTTCATTTCCTCTTTCTGATGCAAATAAATTAAGCTATTATAATATGGGTGCATCATACCAGCAAATTGAAGACTTAAACATTAATAAAATGAGACAAAAAAGCTGCCAGTAAGAAAGTATGAAAAGGTAGAAAATTTGTCATCTTCTAAGGAAAGGAAATTCAAACTAGATATGAAAAGAATGACTGCTAGCACAAAAGTAATGAACAGTGAAACTGAACTATAAAATGTTTAATGCTTGGAACTACATAGTGCATCCATTAATATACTTCTGTGACACAAAATATTATAGATATTGTGCTGGTCCTTTCAGTGTATAAAGTGGTACCTGAGATAAAGTTTTGAAATGTTAATGAATTCTGTGAAGCCACTGAAGTTCATCTGTCCTCTGAAAGTGTAGGAAAGTTTTAGTGGCAACTAAACTCACAGTTCAGTGTCTTCCTAATAACTTTGAAGCTGCTTGTTCAGCTACCTGAGGGGCTTTACTTACTTTGAAAGGGTATGCAATAGATCCAAAAAGTTGGCTATAGTATATAACTTCTTCTCATCGCACACATTAAACATCTTGGAGCGTTAACTGAGACCCAGGGTTAGTACATTAATTATTAGGGCAATGAGTATTAACTGCCCCTACACATCTCTTAAGTTGTAAGGTCTGAAAATTTAGAAAAATTTTGACATAATTAAAATATGTATCTCTTTATGCTTTAATTTCAGAGATTTTGATGCCATTGTCTTAGTTGGCTGTTCATGGGCTTGTAATTTTCACAAAATTCCCAGGTGATTATGGCATGTTAGTTTGTTTGAACAGACTTTGGGTAAGTTTTAGAAGCTGGATTTACATATAAAAGTCTCTGTCTTCAGAGAAAACAAAGTGCCGTTGGTAAGAATGGGAGTTTTTGTTTTTCTTAATCTTCACCTGAGGATATATATATATATATATATATATATATATATATATATATATATATATGATATGAGAGACACATTTATTGGTTGCCTCTCGTTTGCACCGACAGGGGCAGGGGATCCAGCAAGCAACCAAGGCATGTATACTTGATAGGAATCAAACTCAGGATCCTTCAGTCTGCAGGCTGATGCTCTATCCACTGAGCAAAACCTGTCAGAGCAGAAAGGGACTTTTTTAGTCATATTTGACATCAGTGGCTATAACCATAGGGTATAAATAGTTATATTAATATAATTTAAAATTATATAACACTTAATGTAGCATCCTTTCCCTCCCTGTATATTGAGAGCACAGATGTTTGTGAAATTAGGCAATCATTAGACATAAAAGACTGCTCAAGGGTGTTATTGTTATGGGTCACTGTAGTAGTCTTGTACTACTTGAAGCTGAGCCATGCAAAACCTGACATTTTACTGCCAAATTTCTTTAAAGTAGAGATCCTTAAAAGAAGCATTAATTTTTGTCTTTTCTAGTAAATGAGAACCCTATGGCCTAGCCTAAGTTGTAGAATCAATCTCAAGATCATATATTAAAGAATAATATGATAATTAAAAAGAAAATGAACACTTAACTCATGTTCTCTCTGTTTTCTCCATGCTATCAATCACAATGGAATGAAGATGCAAGAATATATTTTGTTTAATTATTTCACTTGAATTGTATAGTGTTGGGCAATAGTAGGTATGTTGTGATATTCTTTTGAGTTAATAAAGCTATTGTAATAATCATAACCTGCATGTCTTTTTCTATATGAATAACTGTAAACCTACTTTTGACAACCCCTGTTGAACTTTAAACCTATGATAAAACTAGTAAATATGAGGTTAGGTTTCTTATTTGTTTGCTTGCTTGCTTGCTTTTAATATTTTTATTTATAAAATAAATTTTGGTAAAAATTTGGTAAACAGCCTTGGCCAGTGTGATTCAGTTGGTTGGAGTGTTGGCCAGTACACCAAAAGATGGCAGATTCTATTCCCAGTCAGGGCACATACCTAGGTTGTGGGCTCGATCCCAAGTTGGGACACATGAAGGAGGTAAACAATAGATGTTTCTCTCATCTCCATCTCTCTCTCTCCCTCCCTCTAAAAGTCATTTTTTTAAAAGGGACTCTCTCAAAAAATTGGTGAACAAATTTTTATTCATCATTATTTATAATGTTATAAAATGAGAAATATTTATATGGTTTCCAGCTCTCTTTATATGTGGACCAACATATTGAGGATGAAGAATGAGGAATTTAAAGCAAGAAGCTCCTTCAGATATTACCCATTCATTTCACCCAGAACAGTGAATATATTAATTCAAGACTATATGGCCTGGTACTAGAACAAGACAAGACTAGGACCCAGATTTCCCAGACTTCCAATTCCATCATTACTTCACTGCATCATACTGCTTGCATT
>PVJN01063099.1:0-10852 GCA_004026805.1 Lasiurus borealis
TCATGCTTTGGAGCATCCTTTTCATCATTATCCTGAAATCTATATCTGATAAATTTCTTATCTCCATTTCATTTAGCTCTTCTTCTGGAGCATTCTCGTTTTTTCTTTTGGGGCTGGCATTTTTGTCTACCCACTTTGGATGCCTGTTTGGCTTTGTGTCTGTGTATGAGATAGATCTGCTCTGACTCCTAATCTCTGGCACAGGACAAGGTCAGATCCTGTTTGTGACTGGCTCTGAGCACCCTGTTTGGAGCTGTCGGCAATCCACAGCGCATGGCTTTGTCTGCTGGGCTGGGTACCCTTGGGAAGGAACAAGCCGTGCACCAGGGTCTGCTTTTCCCAGCCCCGGGCCCAGAAAATCGGGCAAAGACTCCAAGCCTCCAGAGATGCACCTCTGCCTACAATCTGTTATTCAGTCTTCATTAGCTTCAGGCTATCAGCCACAGGGGGGACTAGAGCCTCTCTAACCGGGTAGGATGATTGCTCCCCCCCGTCCCCCGGGGCCTGGACGGTTGAAGGTTGAAGGTCTGCTGGTCCTCTCAGTATGTTACGTGAGAATGATTCAGCACAGGAAATCAGAGTGGCTGCCTTCTGATCTCTGACCCCCAAATTCCAACCCTGGCTTCTGCTCACACAGCTCTGGTCCAATTCCCGCGTTCTCTGCCAAAGCCCAAGGTGAGTGGCTGCACCCAAAAGGTTATGCATTGGCCCTTTAAGAGAGTGCCTGCATTTCCAGCCATCTCTCCCCGGCAGACAATTCTGCTGCTTTTCTCAGTCCTGCTGCTCTGGGCTGGGGAGCCCAGCTTGGGTTTAGACTCCGGAGTTCTCAGTGGGAGCCCCCCATCTGTAATGTCCCTCTGGAACTTCAGGTGCTGTCTGCGGGAGCCCGGCCGGCCCTTTCACGCCTCTGCACTTCCTCCCAGTCTCCCTGTGGCCTCCACTTCCTGTCCTTGGTTACCGGGTTCTCTCCAGCTCGTCTTCAGTTGATTGTTCCGGATAGTTTTTCCATATTTTAATTATAATTCCAGTTTGGTCCTGGGAGCATGTCAATGGAGCTCCCACCGACTCTGCCACCATTTTGGAACTGGAGAAAATCTTTACTGTTTAACGTGAGTTTCTTGGTAAAAAATCGTATAGGATTGAAGAGCCTGGAGTTGTCCTGGAGTCGCTGTATGTTTGCGAAACGTGGGTGGGACCAGTCCGTGTAAAGGGGCTGCCAGTCAACAGAGCTGGGAATGTGGGACCGGCTCTAAAAGAATGAAGGACACAGAGAAGTCCACCCACACACAGGAGCGTGGCAGCACACCCAGTGGGTGACTGAAGGTCAAGTTGAGCAGCTGGAAACATAGTCATTGGGTAGAATCCCAAGTGGCGGGCTGCCGCCGCCTATGGAGTTGACAGTATACGCTGAGGATCGGGTCAGGGGGAGTTCAAGGACAGGATCAGCTGCAGAGAAAAATGAGAAGGGAGGCTGGGACTCTCTGATTCTGTCTCGAAGAACAGGGCGTGTGTTTCTGGGAAACTGGGGGGAACTATCAAGGAGGTGGGGCACCAAAGTCAGAGGGGATCTTCGAGGCCAAGTTGACAGTGGCACCCTAGAGCTGCTTTTATTGGCACCTGGACTGTGTGTCACGTGGGCTGAGCTGAGCCAACAAGTGACAATTCTATAAGTTCAACCTCAGTTAGCTGGTTACGTCAGCTGTGGAGGCAGAGTGTGAAACTTGGAGGGTGTGTGTAGATGTGGAGAAATGTCAGTCAGTTAAAGAGCATTGCCTCTTGCACTGAGAAGCTACCAGTTTGATTCCTGCTCAGGGCACATACCCAGGTTTCAGACTCCATCCCCAGTGTGGGTGTGCCAGAGCCATCGATGGATGTGACCCTTTCCCATCGATGTTTCTCTCTATCTCCTCCTCTCTCTAAATCAATAATAATAACAATGGCAATCACAGGACTTGGTGACCAGTGGGCATGGCGGGCAAGGAAGACAGGAAACATGAATTTCTGGGTTTTGATTCATCAAGCTGGTTAGACAGGGCAAGGTTCCGGGGAGAGATCACTGGTGCAGTGTTGGACATGTCAAATTTGAGGTGCCCTGTGGAATCCTAGAGGTCAGTATGTGGGGCCCATCTCAGCAGAGAAATGAGAGGTAGATATTTAAACCTGGTGGCATCTGCACATGGTGGAGGAGGAGATGGCATTGCCTAGGAGGAGATTAGGAAAAAAACTGACGTGGTCACCTCCCCAAAGCTGCTGTATGTCAAGACGAGGCCAGGCATCAGCGGGAACATGCACCATTGCAGGCCCTGCTTTTCGCATCAGTGCGCACTGTCTGAGCAAAGACAAAGAGTGCCTGATGGAGCGTGGGAAGTACGGGGCATGATGGGAACTGAGGGAACAGCAGCAGAACATCTGAACAGCCTTCTGAGAGACTTGACAGAAAAGAGGTGAGAGAGGGCAGAGGCTGAGGGAGAATACGTTCAGGGAGGGGGTGGGATACGCTTTAGTATCTGAAATATTTGGCTGAAACTGGCCAGCTTTGAGTGAACATGAAAAAATTGAGCTGTGGCAATCAGTAGACCATGCAAAAGAATCGGTGTTCATTATTTTCTGCGTCTCTCCTTAACTGGTGACTGGCTTTCAGTCCTGACATATTTTCTTGTTAATTACTATACTCCCTGTTTGATCAGACTTTTATAATTATCTCAGGACATGGCTGAAAGAGATCCAAAGCAAGACCTGAATTCCTTTCACGAATCACACATAGTAGGACAGGACAGCTACATTCTGGGTTGAGAATCCCACAGTAAGAATGACACTCATGCCAGAACCGGTTTGGCTCAGTGGATAGAGAGTCAGCCTGCGGACTGAAAGGTCCCAGGTTCGATTCCGGTCGGGGGCATGTACCTTGGTGGTGGGCACATCTCCAGTGTGGGGTGTGCAGGAGGCAGCTGATCGATGTCTCTCTCATCGATATGTCTGACTTTCTATCTCTCTCCCTTCCTCTCTATAAAAAAATCAGTAAAATATATTAAAAAAAAAAAAGAATGACACTCATGGGAAAAGGATTTGGCAAGTCCCAGGTGTCTCCCTTTTCATGCTCCTCCGACAATCACAAGCGACTACGTTCTTCAACGCATTTTAAAAATGATTTCCCAAAGAGGGTAGGCTATTCTCTGGAGTGGATCACATGGCCCTCAAGTTGACTTGAAGGGTGATTAATTACAGCAGTGTCTGTTCAGTCTCAAAGTTCACATTAAACGTACTTCCAAACTCTTAGTCAAGGGAATATGTCTTATACACCTGTCACCGCTGAGGAGGGCTGATTCAAGTCACAATCCTGAAGGGGGCAGAGCTAATCATCAGAACGCCGAATAAAAGAATCATCTCGTAACCCCTAGTGGCCCCGTCTTAAGCACGCCACTTCTACAGGAGTTCTGTGATGGCAGAACTGGTACGGTTCAGAGTTGGGAAGGACTGGAGAGGTCCCTGAGGCTGAGGGGGGGGGGCGTGGTGGGTGGCCAGGGGGTGAGGAGGAAGCTGGAGCATGCGCTGAGGGCTTCGCACTGCCAGTCCAGGGTTGTATCTGTGCTGCAGGGGTTGGTGCCGTGCAGCAGGAGCCAAAGGCGGCTCCTTGCTGTGTGTAGTTTCATTTACATTCGCTCTATGGTGGCTTCCGCTCTACAGGGGAGAGCTGAGTAGTTGCTGAGATAGCGTGCCCTTCAAACCCTAAAATACTGGCAGCCTGGCCTTCACAGACAAGGTGATGAGCCCTGTGACGATGGCATTGGCTGCCAATCCTGGGGCACCTTAGGATCACTTCCCCACAACAGTACAGGGTGCGAGGTCACTCTCTAGGCTCTCTCCCCAGTCTCTCAGGATGGGATGTAGGATCAGCATTTGTTTAAAAAAGTGGTTTTGATGCTCAGGCAGTTAAGCATCCCTGCACACACCAGCTGCTTCTAAAGCACATGACCTTGAACACACCTCTCAGCATCTGAGTGCATGTCTACATGGGACACGAAGCTAGGTAAAACCCTCCGGAGCAGCCCTTCTCAAAGTGATGCATGTTCCAGACTCCCCTGGAGGGCTTGTTAGGGCTCACGTTGTGGGGTTCTGCCCCCCCCCCCAAATCCCCGAGGTTCTGATGGAGATCTGGGGCCGGGCTGCAGAACTGGCGTGTCCAACAAGCGCCCCAATGCCGCAGACCCACGACCACACCGCCCGGCACTGGCTCCCATCAAAGGGCCTGCGTCTCTGATGAGAGTCAGTCAGTGCTGGGAGCCAGAGGAGGGGCTGAGGATAGATTTATGGACCACCTGCTGGGGCTCTTCCAGACCTCACCGGACCCCCACTCTGCTCCAATCATCCGTCACCCCGCCGCTCCGTCCCACCTGTGATTCACCATCAAGCTATTCTTGTACTGGGTCTCAGTTCCTAGCGAGGTTCTCTTTTATTGTGTGTGTGTGTGTGTGTGTGTGTGTGTGTGTGTGTGTAAGTCCCTGGGTGCTGTCTGGAGTCTTTTTGACTGAAGAGAGGAGGGATGGGGGATGTGGGCACATTTCAAGAAGAGAGAGAAACAAATCCTACGCTGCAAAGTGGTACAAAAAGAGCAGCAGAGGTTGGTGAGTGTTGGTGGAAATCGTGAGTGTGAAAACAAAACGAGGAAAAGGCAACAGAGGCAGCAGAGACAGGGACCTTGGCACCACAAAATGACTTTATTTGGGACCAGAAAACAACAGCAAAGGTGAGGAGAGTCTGGCCGAGGGAGGGCGTGGCAGGGGGACCCTAGTACCGGGGACTGAACCTGTCCGGGTGACCGGAGCGGGCCGGAGACCCGCCTTTCCGTGCACACACGCAGCAAATCACCGCCAGCCCTTCATCACGCTCAGCCGTGGGCTCCGGGTACACTCGCGCGGGCTGCTTTTCGGGCTTCAGATCCTGTGAGGATTTTGTGGATGATTGAGTGAAGGCACCGCTGCAGGGATGTGGGCGCGCCCTCTCCTCTCTGTGATGTACCAGGCACGGAGGCAAGGGCGGGGAAGTGGGAAATACTGGGAGTTTTGCTCTAACAAAGCCCCCAGCACGAGTTCCTCCCGGGCACGGCTCCTGTGTGCGGCCGGACAGTCTTGGTGGGGGCTGTGCTGGGCGTTGCAGGGGGCTGAGGAGCGTCCCTGGTCTCTGCTCGCTAGATGCCGGTCGCACCCCTCCAAGTTCGAACACCCCAACATGACTCAGCGTTGACAAAGCGTCTCCTTGTGGAGAAGCGCTCTTTGCAAACCACTCCCCTCCCCCATTCGTGTCTTTATCTCCTTTTGAGCATTTTGTAAGGGTAGGCAGATAGACCAACTTCCCCACACAAAAGCTCGGGTGAAGGAGCATGTGTGTGTCTCTGCAGTCAGTGCACAGGCGCCTGGAGCCAGCAGGAAGGTCACGGTCACAGGAGGGCGCTGCTTTGGTTCCACAGGGCTTTTGGGGTCAACACAGCAGCACCAGAACCCCATGCCGGTTCCTCATCGCGCTCCTCCTCTTCTCCAGCACAAACCACCACTCCTATCCGCAGCTTCTGAAGTCATTTTCTCTAACAGCTGGAAGGAAATCTTCAGGCCCTTTCTCCTTCGAATCCGTCGGGATTCTCACTTGCATGGGATGGCCAGCCCTTTCGACACTGGATCCAGGCTTCTTCATGTGGGTCCGTGTTTCTCAGTGTTGTTGTTGTGTGTTGTTTCTTTAACGAGGACCGGCCGGGTCGTCATTGGTGAGGCTCAGTGGACAACGCAAACGTGGGCTTTTGTTGGAGCAGTAAGCATCCCAAGACGGCAACAGCGCCGCGCGCATAAGCATGGTGCCGGCTGCAGGAGCCCCGCCTGGCACTGCAGCAGTTTTGTTGTCTTCATGTAATTGGCGTGGCCATCTCTTTCTCCCTTTCATTACGATGCTGCTTCTGAAGTAAGGACCTCAAAAACAGTGACGCCAGTCCATTCAAAGAATTGTACTGCCGCAAGTGTATAGAGCATATATTTTTCAGATTTTCAAAAACAAAAAAATCCACATGGAAATCTTTTCTACATCATTACAGCAATGAAAGTAAACAATGTGGCCTTCCACCATATACATATTTTCTTGTAAATATGACAACATCGTAACTGCCCCTCTCCACAATGTCTTTCAGTTAGCAAACAGACTTCCACAACAAAATTAGAGCAGAATTCCTCGTCCTTAGAAAAATAGTCAAACACCTAAACCGCTGGCAGTGAACATCTGAGGCGGAACTGCTTTATATTGAAAAACATGATGTTCGGGGAAATACGGTCCTTCTGGTAAATGCTTTAGAGGAGCGTCATAAGGCAAACTGTAGCATTTACTGGTACCTGGAGACCATGAGGTTTAGACCCTTTTATTCAAAACCTGTTAATGTACAAAGTGCATTAAAATATGTCATCCAACTACTAAAAACAGGATGTCAAAATTACTCAGACGGCACTTTCAGCGTATTCCGGGAAAGCACATACACGTTGTTTTATATTATAAAAAAAACCCTATCGAGTTTCCAGAGAATGATTTTTTTTCCCACTGAGGTGTCCATCCTTTAGATGTGAAGTTGTCCTAAGTAGCTATCAAAATATTCATCTGGGTATAAATAATGTAGGAAATATATAGACTCTATCTGTTAAGAAAAGGGGGGCGTCTGCCAGTGGGGAGGACAGAGGCGCTGGGGGCCGCCGTGAAGTGGACTCGCAATCGCAGGATGTGACGCTGACACAGCGGGTCTGGGAACGGGAACGGGGTGCGGGGAACAATTGGCTGATTTGGTTCAAAAACAAAATCACTGCAGACAATGCCTCAGGCCACCGGTCTGTTCAGGCAAAATGGCCGACCCAGGAGCCTGGGTCCGTATTTCAGCAAATGAAACGATTTATAGGTGTCGCGCTTTTGCCAAGGAAGAGCCATTGCCAAATTCCAGGCCCAAGGCCTGGCACTGACTTCGTGGCCCATTCCAGGGGGTCGGATCTGCGTTTGGCAGATTCTATTGGCAGGTTCCAGTGTGCGGAGAGGAAATCTGTTTTTTTTTTTTGTTACAACTCTACAGTAAACTACCCTAGCATATACAGAGGGGCGTCTACAACGGTGAAGGTGTGTTTAATAAAGGACAGTCGATAGTAACATCTGAGGCACATATACTAGCAAATAGTACTTTATGCAAGTCCCTTGTCATTAGCAACTCATCGATAGCGTCTGGGGATGACTTCTATCGGGACACGGCAGTGGCAGGTGTCCCGGAGAGAGGACTCGGTGCACAGTGGTGTGCCGTTTGTGAGAGAAACGATTTTTCCTCAGCTCCAGGGACAAAGGAGAAATGATTGGGGGCGGGAAGGATAGGACAGCTATTACATGTAGTGAGGAAATCTCACAGGCCGAAAGAAACGATGACAAAGAATGAAATAGATGGATGTCATGCAATGGAATCCTACTTCTGGTCAAACACAAATCAGCTTGAATTTCTGACTCATCAGTAGGATTCCAAGGGACCGTTTTCCATTGTGGTATCTTTCTCAATGTTCCCCCAGAATCCTCCATCCTGGGAAGAGCAGGGTACACTGTGGTTTCAGAATCTTTCTAGCATCACCCCCCGGCCATCAGAAGGCAGTGAAAGAATTAGCCGTGGCAGATCCCAAGATCTTTCTACTCTTTCGCTCTCCACTGCGGTTGACCTACTAAAAGCTTCCACCATCACAGTTAAAACACCTCAAGATAAACCCAAAGAAACCCCATTTACTGCCCCACTACGTTCAAAACTAGGTTTTATTTGTAAAGGAGCTGCGTATTCTGTTATGTACAGTTACAGACTGTGATGAAATGAAGGTTGGAAAGAGCCCATAGATGTGTGGGCCTCTTCATGTGCAAAACCAAATCATTCCTACAGGCGTGGGAACCTCGGTTATGTTTCTTTTATAAATAATCTATAAACTTTCCTGTAAATACAAAAGGAAGTTTGCAGAACGTATTCAAGACTGTACTTAATACAAAACACAGTGCAGGGTGTGGCTGGAGACAGGGTGTGGGAACCTAGCGTAGCTGATTTCTGGGTGCTTTCTGGCGAGGTCTAATCCCACGCTGGAAGCCTGTGCCTTCTCTGCCCCGAACCGGGGGCCGCGGCCGGCCTGGTGCTCAGGGCAGCTGCTCGGTGCAGTCCAGGTGGTCGGGGATGGGCAGGCCGGTGATGATGGTCAGACACTTGTTCCACACGGTGAAGGTGGGGCACACGGGCTGCGAGAAGGTGATGTCGAAGGTGTAGAGGTGGACGGAGTTCAAGGCATCGTAGAAGGCCACCGAGCCGTTGTCATAGTCCAGCAGGATGCCCACGCGCCGCAGGTGAGGGGACGGCTCGATGGGGACCTCCTTGCCGTTGTGGCGCACCACCCAGTTGTTGTGGCAGCGGCACAGCGCCCAGGAGGCCGAGTTCTTCCCGATCCACTCGTGCTTCGGGGCCGACTTGTAGGCGAGGCCGATGGCGTACCTGTGGAAACAAGCGGCACAGCGGTGAGCGCTGACCTGTTTGTCCGGCGGATGTCTGGCCTGCCACCGCCCACAACGCACTTGGCACCAGGCGAGCAGGCAGAGTGGTTCTCACTTACGGGGGTCAGGTGCTTGGTACCACCCAGCCTCACTTTTCTCATCTATGAAACGGAGACGAGGCCAGTCTTCATCGCTGAGGGATGTTCTGGCACAAAGCCTTTCCTGGCACATTCGGTAACTGTTACCGTATTTTCTGGTGTATAAGACAGCTTTTTAACTCAGGAAGATCTTCTCAAAAGTCGGGGGTCGTATTATATGCTGAGTGTCGTCTTATAGGGTGGGTATAACCCAAACTCTATATTTTAACTGGAAAAGTTGGGGGTCGTCTTATACGCCCTGTCATCTGTATGGTACTTTGTGATTTTTGCCCAGTGACACATCTATAATTAGACCAATCGTCCTTCGGGACAAAGCTGCTGTAGGCAGGGCCCGCGGCAGAGGTGGCAGAGAGGCTGGGGCCAAAGCCTTGTACGAATTTCGTGCACTGGGCCTCCAGTTAATAAACAACAGACTGAGAATGTAACCCAGGAGGACTCACGAGGCCGCAAACTTAACCTGCTCTAATGCTGTCCTTCGCCAGAAATGGTGGATTCACCACTGCCCAGAGCCTTCTGCTTACATTTCCTCTTACACTTCTCTGCTCAGACATCCGCAGTGTTTATCCTGGTTATTCTGGAGGTTCTCTCACCGCCCAGAACAACGGTAATCATTCTTGTGACAATCTTCTAAGCTTCGGAATCTCTCTTACCCCGCGAAGGTAGGGCTCTGTAATATTTGTCGTATTTCAGTTATGAGGATAGGTGAAACCCGTCCTCTAATACAGAATGAGTCGGCCCTGGCCAGTGTGGCTCATTTGGTTGGGGCTTTGTCCCGTGCACCAAAAGGTTGCTGGATCGATTCCTGGTCATGGTACATGCCCAGGTTGCGGGTTTGATCCTTGGTTCGGGTGTGTGCAGGAAGCAACTAAGCAATGTTTCTTTCTCTCTCCCTCTCTCTCTCAAAAAAAAAAAAAAACAAAAAACAAAAAAAATACAAAAAAAAAAACAGTGATTCAGTTCAACTTTTAATATGTTATAGTAGAAACTAGTCTAACTAGATGTTGACATATGATACCATACCTAGTGCAGAGAAAAACTTCATTGGTCTTTGATAAAATGACATTCTTTTAAAAATCACACATTGGGTGTAATATACAATCACTTTAAGAGTAGCATGTTTAAAACGGATGACAACACACCATCATTGATTTAAGAGGGAATTGATAATCCATGAATCTGTGTTCCAACCTGTTTACTCTCACTCCAGCCTCCTCTTTCCTTTCAAATAGCCCACCCTACATCACAGGGAGAATCCTGGGGCTACCTTTTCCAGAATCTTCTCTCCAGTAGGAGTCTGGATCAGGGTCTGCCATGGGAAGCAAGTCCCTGGCACAAGATCTAGAAGTCCTAAGAGCGGTGGGAGAGGAAACACTCTTTTCCAGACAGCAGAGGCAAGGCTTCCAGAAGCTTCTGGGTGAGCTCGGGCACACTTGCATCTGGGCTGTGGGGAGCCTTCTAGCACCCCGAGCGTGTCAAGACTTCACAGACGGCACAGCAGGCTCCAGGCGGCCTCTGGCGCCTTCCTCTGTGGAGAACCTCAGTGCGTTCTCTTTCTGCGGAGCCTGACTGAGCACTTGGAAGCATTTCTGTGCTGCGGCTGTGTGGGTTCTCCTCACAGGGCCGCTGTGCGCTGGTAGACACCCTTGCCCTTTTCCTCAGATAATTTGGGACCTGCATTTGCATCACAAAACAGACACATGTCCGTACTGTTTCCTTGTGGCTGCACGACATTTTTTATTTATTTTTTGTTTTAAGGGGAGAGGGATAGAGAGTTAGAAACATCCATCAGCCGCCCCCCGCAAAACCCCCCCCCCCCCCCGGCCACTGGGGACATGCCCGCAACCAAGGTACATGCCCTTGACTGGAATCGAACTCGGGACCCTTCAGTCTGCAGGCCAATGCTCTATGCATTGAGCCACACCAGTCAGGGCCCATTTCTATTTTCGATGAAAGAACTTTGACTTTTCTTTCCCATTGGAAGCCCCTATGAAGTAGCTGCCGCAGGTATGACTGCCTTCATTTAGCAAATGGGGAGAAACAGGTTAAAATGAGCAAAATTCAGGATCTCGCCCTCTTCCCCTTGACGTCTGCGAACCCATGTTTACTTACCACCATTTCATCGAAACCAAGTGCACAGAACAGCATCAGAGAGGAAGAAAATCACTGTGCGTACAGTCCAT
>PVJN01063100.1:0-10852 GCA_004026805.1 Lasiurus borealis
GTGTGTGTGTGTGTGTGTGTGTGTGTGTGTGTGTAGGGGGTGGAGTGGGATTCAGTGCAAATACCAAATGAAATGTAGAGGCTCCAGAAACATAACTAAAACTCTTTTGTGCCTAAAATGCAAAGGCCCTCCTTTCAGGAGTGGGTTTTTTCCCCACTAGACTGAACTCCACTGATGGGGTAGAAAGGGCTTGAGGGTTGGACTCAGGCAGCTCTAGTTTCAACCCTAGTTTTATAACTTGCCACTTGACCTTGAGAGGCTAGCTTAACCTCTCTGAGCTTCAGTTTCCTTGTCTCTCGCGTCAGAGCTAAATTTACTATGAAGTATTATTGTCAGGCTGCACTGAGAATGCATGTGACATGTCTGGCAAATAGCAGGTGCACAATCAATGTTAATTGTCCCTTTTTCGTCACTGTATTCAGAGCTAAATTATATAAATTCTTTTTTAAAAAAAAGTTAGACATTTTCTCTTATTTTCTCCATTTGAAGTTAATTAAAGCACGAATTCTTGAAAAAGAGCAGGGGAGAGACACGGAATGAGAATTTCAGGAAAACTCACTGGTGTCTTAACAAGGGGAAGTTATCCTACTTTGTGTGTGTATGTGGAGGTGGGGGAGTTAAAAGATAAAATTACTGTGTTTTTTAAACTTTAATTATAGAACTCAATTAAACTATTTCACATCTACACTCACTTGGCAGGTATCTCTCAACTGTGTGCCCAGATCCAACTAAAAGATTTGTGGTCCTTAAACAGTTCAGTGATTCTGAGTTTGTGTTGCTATGGGATGCCAACAGATACAAGACCTCGCCCCGCCCCCCCCCCAAATAAAGCAAATGTTCTGTCTTCAGTGCACCTGGGTTCTTCCCGATGAACATATTTCAAGCTTAATTTTGGGAGCATGTGACATGAGACACTGAGTTTCAGGAAGGGTTCCTGTACAAGTGTATGATCACATGTGGCTGTAAGGATATGATTTGGGGAGATTGGTTGTTATTATTACCCAACTGTTTTTTTTAATAAAACAAAAATAAAAGGCTGTTGGTGGCATCCTTTGATTTCAAGCAATAGAGCAAGTTGCTGGATAGGTCAGGTGTAATATATTAGTCCTGTTTTTAAAAGAAGCGTATAGTGGACTTGGGATGGAAGGAAGCTGTAGGAAAGGACCTCATCAACAAGATTTGCTTGGAGAAAATACTCCAAGTCTCAGTTTCTCGGTATTAGAAAACTGAAAAACTGCCTCTCTTTCACACAAGTTACAAGTAGTGAATTTGGCCTGTACCTAATAAAAATTCATAGCTCAAGCCCAGGCAGTGTGGCTCAGTGGTTGAGTGTTGACCCACTGAGAGGTCCTTAGTTCAATTCCCAGTCAGGGGTTGTGGGCTCAATCCCCTGTGGGGTTGTGCAGGAGGCAGCCAGTCAACATGTCTCTCTCATCGATGTTTCTATCTCTCTATCCCTCTCCTTGCCTCTCTCTCTAAAATGAATAAAAAATTTTTTTAAATATATTTTATTGATTTCTTACAGAGAGGAATAGAGAGTTGGAAATATGGATGAGAGACATCGATCAGCCGCCTCCTGCACGCCCCCTACTGGGGACGTGCCCACAAACAGGATACACGCCCTTGACCAGAATCGAACCCGGGACCTTCCAGTCCATAGGCCGATGCTCTATCCACTGAGCCAAACCGGTTTTGGCCAATAAAACATTTCTTTAAAGTTAATAGCTTAATAGCTCTGTATAGTTCAGGCACACAAGTAGCTTGCTTGAATCTTGAAAAGTGAGAAGATATATATATACACGCATAACCCATGGACACAGACAATAGGGTTGTGAAGGTCTGCAGCAGCAGGGGGAGGCAGGTTAGAAGAGGTCAATGGGCAAGAGCGGGATACATGTAATACTTTCAACAATAAAGATTATATAAATATATATATATATATATGTATATATATATATATATGTGTGTGTGTGTGTATATATATATATATATATATATATATATATATATACCTAAGCGACTGAACAACCAGTCAACTGGTCACTATGATGTGCACTGACTACCAGGGGCAGACGCTCAACGCAGAAGCTGCCCCCTGGTGGTCAGTGCACTCCCTCAGCGGGAGCGCCACTCAGCTGACCTATGAGTGCCAAACGCCAGGCGCACAGTTGGCAAATGCAGCTGCCATGGTGCAAGCGTCTCCGGCCTCCACAGCAGTGGCAGGCGCAGTGAGGCTGGGATGAGCGGGAGCAGCGTGGGCCCAGGCTCCGGCTCCTCCCTGGCCTGTGGGGATTGGGCCAAGGGGCCCTGGATTCAAGAGAGCTCAGGCCAGGCTGAGGGACCTCATGCACAAATCCATACACCAGGCCTCTAATACATACAGTGGTACCTTGAGATACAAGTTTAAGTCGTTCAGTAACCTTGAGGTGTGGGAAACTATGAGATGCTCGAGTCGCGGTAAACTGGTAGGTGGGTCGTGTGCAGCGGGCTGATCTACGCAATTACTCCTATCTCAAATGTTACTCGTATTTCAAACCAAAAATCGCTCACTCGCTCGACAGCTCATATCTCAAAAACCTCATGTTAGGGCACTAGTATCTCGAGGTACCACTGTATATATGAGTTGGAAGATATTTTACTACTGTAGAATTTTGAAGACCAGGAGAGAATTTCAGGAAGGTTAAAAGGTCATCTGGCTACTTAACAGCAGGGCCAGGCTGGACTGAGGTTCTCTCGTTCCCTGTGAAGGGCTCTTGTGGTCTCTGTGCCACTCCCTAACTTACTCATTATACCTTTTCCAATGCTTGGCTTCCCCAAACACAGCTTTCTTAAAAACCAGTAGTTTTCCACGCCAAACCCAAGGATCACTTTTCTATAATTCTCCTGGAACATTGTTGGCTAAGTCATTTTTATTATTAAAACTTTCCATTGTTGGTTTCTATAGCATTGTATTCTTTTGGTTTCCTTCTTGCTTTCTGAGAATTTTATTTTTTCTCTTTCTTTCTCTCTTTCTTTCTTCTTTCCTCTCTTCCTCCCTCCGCTTGCTCCACTCTCTTCATTACATACTTCTCAATACATGTGTCCAAAGTTGAGTTGTCATAGCTCTCTCCTTTCTCTCACCACAATCTCTACATGAGCAGCTCATGCTCTTGCTATGATTTCTATGTTAGTGTCTCTCCCGCTGACTGCACAGAGCTCCGAACTGCATGCCAGACATCTCAGGGATATACCACCAGCACCTGTAACTCAATGGGTCCCCAACTAAATCCATTGTTCTCTGCCCACGTCTCCGCTTTCCTCCCTCCTGTAGTCCCCATTCCTGATGAATTAATGCTTTCCAAGTCATCCACATTGGAAACTGCAGAGTTACTGTGTCACCTCTCCAACCCCTCAAGTCCATTCCAATTCTCGTGAGAGTCTAAGTTCTAGTTATACTTTTACAATATGTCAGCTCTGCAATCACTGCATACAGCCTCATGACTGCTGTTCTACACTATACGATTGCCTCCTAACTGAATCCTCTGACTCTGCCCTCTGCATTTCAGCTCCTGCAACGTTCTGTTGCCAGGCCCATCTTCCTGAAGCACAACTATAAAGCCTTTAACTCCTCTGCTCAGAAACCCTCACAGTGTCTCTGTGCAAATTCGTAAATCTGTAGTCTCCACCCCCTGCCTCCCAACTTCCTATTCAACCCTATTTTCTACTATGTTCCTTGACCTACCCTTCCCTCCAATCAGAAAACCTCTTTGATGCTCTTCCTACATAACCTGCACTCCCCATTCTTCAGACTTGGAGTTGAGGTTGTCTGGACTGACCTTTCCACCAGTTCTAGAACCATAAACTCAAATCCATTCCATGCTTCACAGCTTTACACACCTGTTGCCTTTCCCCACAAAGTTTGCCCTGATTTTGCTCAGTCTGAAGTGATACTATAAAAGGACGGTAGCTTATCTTTGCATTCTCTAAACAACTTTTTTAAGAAGTATATATCTTTATTGATTCCAGAGAGGAAGGGAGAGGGAGAGAGAGATAGAAATAGCAATGATGAGAAAGAATCATTGGTTGGCTACTTCCTACACACCCCCTCCTAGCAACCGAGCTGCAACCAGGCATGTGCCCTGACTGGGAATCCAACCCTAACCTCCTGGTTCATAGGTCGACGCCAACCACTGAGCCACACCCACCAGCTCTTTGCATTCTTTAACTCTGACTGCTCCCAGCCCGGGTTACAATGTTCTCCTGCATTGGACAGTGGTTTTTTTTTTTTTTTTCAGGATAATGTCTATGTCTGATGTACTCTCTCCCTTCAGCAATTATCCTATTGGATGTCTGGGTGCATAATGGTGCGAGCGCTGGGGGAGAGGAACCAAGGGTTTTGCTCAGCGGAGAATCTGTTCTGTAGTCTTGCAGGAAGAGAGCCACTGTGTTCAAATGGCTGAGGACAGGCTCAGGGAGAAGCTGGGAACTGGATTAGCCTTTGAAAGAGATAATGGAGGGCACGATAGATGGGAAGCGGAGGGTCCCTTCAGGAGCAAACACGAGAAGGGAAGGTAGAAGCTGTTGCAGAAAAAAACTAAAGAGGCGGTTAATAACCTCTGACTTCTAGCCCCCTGTTCCAGATCTGTTTACCGTTTCCAAGGATACCTTAAGATAAATTTATCTCATTTCCTGTCCATAGCATCCATGAGGAAAGACAGGGATATTACTTTGGCCAGGTGGCCAACTAGCGGTGTACTTGCAAGAATGAACCAAGAAGCATGAGTAGTAACAACATCCTTGAGCCAAGGAAAGAGGGACTGTGTTGGAAATGTCTCTATAGTCCAGTCTTCCTGAAATCCCCCTATCTGGGTGCCTGGAAATGTCGCAGAAATGGTGGAGGGACGTTTACGTGATTTTTCTGCTGCCGCTATAACACTGCTGGGTGGTCAGGTGAAATTATACAGAATAAACCTCTGGCCCGGCCCTCTCCGAGGTGCTGAACCCAAAGAGCAATTGAAATTAGGGGTCAGAGCCAAAAACAAGCCCTCCGGTGACATTTATTCTCTCCGCACATTAAGCTCCGTGCCGCCCTGAGCTCGGAGTGAAAACATTCCTGTTTGCTCTTTTATCTCATCTGGATTACTCCTTCCCCCTGGACTCTTTTTTATTTAATATTTCATTGATTTTTCACAGAGAGGAAGGGAGAGGGATAGAGAGTTAGAAACATCCATGAGAGAGAGACATCGATCAGCTGCCTCCTGCACGAACCCTACTGGAGTTGTGCCCGCCACCCAGGTACATGCCCTGGACTCAAACCCGGGACCTTTCAGTCCGCAGGCTGACGCTCTATCCACTGAGCCACACCAGTTTCTGCCCCCCCCCCCTGGACTCTTGATGACCGGGCCTGCCACTGCCCTTCTTTGGCGGAATGAAAGGTGCAAAGAGACTGCATGTTGTAGGTGGTTAACCAGAGAGGACTCGCACCAGGAGCGCCTGCTCCTCTGTGCCCTCCACCCAGCCCTGAGCTTCAGGGAGAGAGTGAACCCCGGGGTCACATCCACGGCTGCTTTTGTCACAGAGGCGGCAGCTGATTCCGTCCCGACTGTCTCCTCATTGGCTCTGTGATTCAGCCCCTTCTGGGTGGAAGAGGGTAGAGGACACGTGTCTGAGCTATGAGCAGCCCACGTCAATAGATTCTCCAGCTCAGACGTTCTCCCCTCTTCAACCAGAGCCAGTTAAGCAACCCGTCTTTCTCTCCCCCAAGCTCAGCTGGGGTTCGCTGGGAAATACGTTAAAGCCCTTAGGACGGAGAGAAAATCTTTTGTGGAAAGAGATACTTGTACTATGATTGGATTTTAAGCCCAGCTCCCTGCAAACCACACAAGGTAGTAAAGGGATTATGAGAACAAAGGCATAAGGCTGTATTGCCGCCTGGAGCCTCCGGCTTTGACAGAGAAGGTCAATTTGATGCCAGAACACACACACACACACACACACACACACACACACACACCCTCTCGTGGCATCCGAGAGCAAAAAGAATCCGAGTCAGTGTGCGGTATTTCAGGTCAAAGCTCAGACTTCCCTCTTTTTTATTGTGCCTCATATTTTTTTCTTCACCACTTTGGCGCTGAAAATAATTCTCTCAACTCCCAAACCCTGTAACAAAAATAAATATGCATGCCGTGATAGTCTTGAAATGGCAGCTAATGTTTTGACGTTTCATCTTTCCTCTTCGACAAATAAGCAGATCCCAAGTTCTGGTATGAATACCTCCGAGGCTGGGGAATGTGTGTAATGGATGTGTGTTTGCTGGGGGCTAGGGCAGGGGCAGGGAGAGAGGTGGAGAGATCACCGTTTCCTTTGCGATTGAAATCAACACAAACCTTCAGCTTGTGGCAGAAGTGCACGTCTTGATGTTTCAGGTCTTGAGAAAGGTTGTGCTTAAGAAGTAGACTGGCCAGGGAATAAATATCTCGCTGATCAGGACAAAGATTTGTGTTTGTGTATTTCTGTGTCTTACATATAGGGCCTGGCACACAGTGTGTGTGTGTGTTATAAAGGTGTGCTGTTGTGGAGAGTGGGGTGTGCTTCACAAAACCCCATTCCCGTGAGCGGCTGGCCTGCTGAAGTGGAGTAGCAGGCTCCTAACTTCTTGACCCAGAAAGTTACTCGAGAGCCTAATCTTCTAAAAACAGCAGTCAAGCCGAAACCGGTGTGGCTCAGTGGATAGAGCGTCAGCCTGTGGACTAAAAGGTCCCAGGTTTGATTCTGGTCAAGGGCACATACCTAGGTTGTGGGCACATCCCCAGTGGGGGGTGTGCAGGAGGCAGCTGATCGATATTTCTCTCTCATCGATGTTTCTAACTCTATCCCTTTCCCTTCCTCTCTGAAAAGAGTCAATGAAATATATATATAAATTTTTAAAATAATGATGCTAAAGGACTGGAGCCAGAGAACAAAGAGGAATGCTCGTGGTTCCATTTCTACAAAATTCTATAAGATTCGGAAATAAAGCTGATGAGCAGAGGGAGCAGGGAGCTGCACAGGGGCCAGGAGGGGTTGAAGATGGCCTGAGGGAAACTTCGGGGAACGGTGGGTGAACTCATTGTCTTGATTGTGGCAATGGCTACATGGGTGTGTATATGTATAAAATTACCAAACCGTTCACCTCCAAAATGTGAGCTTTTCTTCATGTCAATCGTGCCTTAATAAAGCTTGATTTGAAAAATAGAACCAAGAAATTAGAAACACCAATCAGGAAGGGTATATGTTCCCCTATGTTCATAGCAGCACAATTCACCATCGCTAAGATTTGGAAACAGCCTAAGTGCCCACCAGCAGATGAGTGGGTTAGAAACCTGTGGTACATCCACACAATGGAATACCACGCTGCTTTAAAAAAAGAAAGAACTCTGACCATTTGCGGTTTTAATTATACCTTGGGAATATATAAGTCCAGGAAAAAGAATAGAAATAGCCCTCCTGATATGGACTGCCTCTTGGATGGACCCAGAGAGCATTTTTTAAAAATATATATTTTATTGGTTTTCTACAGAGAGGAAGAGAGAGGGATAGAGAGTTAGAAACATCGATGAGAGAGAGACATCGATCAGCCGCCTCCTGCACACCCCATACTGGGGATGTGCCCGCAACCAAGGTACATGCCCCTGACCGGAATCGAACCCGGGACCCTTCAGTCTGCAGGCTGACGCTCTATCCACTGAACCAAACCGGTCTCGGCCCGGAGAGCATTATGCTAAGCGAAATAAGCCAGTCAGAGATAGATAAGTATCACATGAGCTCACTCATTTGTGGAATAGAATGAACAATATAAACTGATGACTCAGAGACAGAGAAGCAGCAAACAGACCATCCAATCTCAGAGGGAAGGCAGGAGAAGGTGTGGGGGGGGCAGGTAAGAGATCAACCAAAGGACTTGTATGCATGCAGATGAGCATAACCAATGGGGACACAGATAGTATGGGGGTGAGGGCACGTGCTGGGGGTGGGAGTGGCCAGGGAGAGGTCAATGGGGAGGGCAGGGGGAGAAGGGGAGGAGACATATGTAATACTTTCAATAATAAAGAATTAAAATAAAAATAAAAAACAGAAAAAAAACATCTACCAGTGATCATGCACACACGGGATGTCACACGTGTCAGTGATTGTACACCTGAGATCATGGACGTGAGGTCACGCTTTTGCACAAACCTAAAGAACGCAAACACACACGAGAACCGCACACACAGGCTAGCCCGTGTACCCGAGAAAACGTCCACGTGCATCTGAGACCACGCGCCCCACGCTCTGCCATGTGCCAGGGCCTCGCAGGGAAGCGTAATGTGATGGGAGCAGACACAAGCCCAAGGATAAACCTGCATCCAATGAGCAGTCATGTCTGTCCTCCCACCTGGACTCCCCGCCCCGGCTCTCCCGGCGGCCTAACCCGTTCCCGCTGCGAGCCGCCTGGTCTTGCTGCTCACGGCGACCTCAGCCCGGGGCACACGGCGGAGGCGGCTAACGCCTCGCTGCCCAGCTCACCCTC
Organism: Lasiurus borealis; assembly: GCA_004026805.1. Taxonomy (NCBI): domain Eukaryota; kingdom Metazoa; phylum Chordata; class Mammalia; order Chiroptera; family Vespertilionidae; genus Lasiurus; species Lasiurus borealis. The sequence continues at coordinate 8,528 of PVJN01063100.1, forward strand.
TGCTCCGGGCCTTGCGGGTTCAGCCTGGAGGGCTTCCCTCCAAAACCAACGCCTTTCAGCAAAGCTGCAGAGGAGAAAACAGCAGCTCTCAGAGGAGCACGCTGGGAAAAGATGCAGACTTGTGTTTGTTATTTTTTAAAAAAATGATTCTTTGTTTTCTGCAAGACGCCAAGGCCAGGATCGGTGTGTGAGCACAAACCCACAAGGAGGAAGAGCTGCGCGATTCTCGATCGTTTGCTAGGACCTTGACCGATTTTTTTCCCAAGGTTAAGTAAAAACGGATCCTCAGAGACCGCTCCTGACATAACATACAGGAAGCCAGTTACATAAACTTGAAAAAGTAATACAAGTCTTACAGCGTTTAATCTTCCTCCCCCTCCATCCCCTTTCCTCCCTCCCTTTTCCCTCCCTCTCTCTCTCACACACATACATTCCCTGCCTCCCTCTCTCCCTCTCCTCACCCCCAAAGCAGTAAATCTGTCCAGGGCTACCTCTGGGCAGCGGCTCCGCACCTGTGAGATGAAGAGTTGCCTCGCCTCGGAGGCTCATGGGAGCGCGCCCGGCCTGGAAAAGCTGAGATCTACGGCTGCGCTGATCACCGAGGTCCCGGCGCGGCCCCAGCGAGGCTGTATTTCAAGATGGACTAAAAGCTTCCCTGAGATCGTGCCACGGAAGGTGAGGAAGTTAAAGCATCGTGAAAAGCTAGCAGCGCGGCCCGTGTGTTAAGATCCCGGTGACAGGGGAGAGCCGGTTTAACGGGTTTGAAAGGGGATGGGAATCACAGCGAGCATCGCCTGGGAGTCATTAGTCCCGGCTGCGGTGGCGAGCAGGTGTCTCGGCGAGCAGGTGTCCCGGCGAGCAGGTGTCCGTTGTTGCTGATGCTGCTGCTACAGGTTCCCAAGCGCCCCCACGCGTGTCTCACTCACAGCCCGGGAGGGGCAGCCCGAGTCCACACCGCCCCAAACCCCCGGGCAGAAGCAGGCCCGTCCAGCTCCAGGGACCTGCAGCTTTGGAGCTGGCTGTGTGTAGGCCCCGCCGAACGCTGAGGCAGCCTCTGGGAGTTCGGGCTATTTCTTCCCCCCAAAGCCAGGGACACCCCCCACCCCTGGTGGGCCACAGAGGTCCCTACACAAAGCTTTCAAAAGTGAGTCTGGCCGAGACCGGTGTGGCTCAGTGGACAGAGCATCGGCCTGCAGACGGAAAGGTCCCAGGTTCGATTCAGTCGGGGGTATGTACTTTGCTTGCGGGCACATCTCTACTGTGGGGCGTGCAGGAGGCAGCTGATCGATGTCTCTCTCTCATCGATGTTTCTGACTTTCTATCTCTCTCTCTTCCTCTTCGTAAAAAATCAATAAAATATATATATATTTTTTTAAAAAGTGAGTCTGTGCAAAGCAAACAGTTTCAACATTAAAAAAAAATCCAAGTGACACTGGGTACTGGTGCAAACAAGTCAGGGGGAAACGCATTTGGAAATAGCTGTATTCCTCCCTCCGCACCCCCATCTCTAACACAAGGCCCCCGGGGGACAGATGACGTCAGCCGAGGAGAGCATGTTGCTTCCACACCACGTCTATACGCACACGGATATGCGGACTCATGTGTCTCAGCTTTGTTCTCTCTTTCTTCCTGTCAACGCCTTAGATACTTCACCTGCAACCTGAGCGTTCGGGGGGATGGTGGATCCCACGCCCCCTGTGACCCCATGGAACGGGCAGGAAGGACACGCCCTGCCAGGGTGAGGAGGCCGCCCGCTTTGGGGCAGAGAACAGTGAGGTCTGGGCGCTAGACAGAAGCCCGCGGAAGAGCGGAGACTGTTCTGGGAAACCAGAGGAGTGAAACCAGGCCCCATGAAAGACCCCAGCCACTGCTCTCCAACACGGAGTCTCAGGCTGCGCAACTGGGACCCGGGCACTTCCAGACGTGGGGGTGCAGGGGACGCTGGACACTGGGTGACTGGCTGGCTGAGCATCTGCACAGGTGGCTCCTGGATCCTCGGGGTCCCCTCCCTATTCTGAAAAGGAAAGCCACGGCCTGTGTTTCTCAGTGGTTAGAGCTTCGGCCCAAGTACCAAAAGGCCTTGGCCTTGGTGTGCGCAAGAGGCAACTAATCAGTCTCTCTCTCTCCCCCCGCCTTCCTTCCACTCTCTTTAAAAAATCAATGGAAAAAATATCCTCAGGTGAGAACCAGAGAAAGAGAAGGAAGGAAGGAAGGAAGGAAGGAAGGAAGGAAGGAAGGAAGGAAGGAAGGAAGAAGGAAGGAAGGAGGAAGGAAGGAAGGAAGGAAGAAAGGAGGAAGAAAGGAAGGAAGGAAGGAAGGAAGGAG
>PVJN01063101.1:0-10852 GCA_004026805.1 Lasiurus borealis
GAAAAGGGAAGGGGAAGGGGAAGGGGAATAGGGTAGGTTGAAGAAGCCAGACATGATATACTGTATGATGCCATTTAGACAATATTCTGGGAAATACAAAATGAAAGCCACAGAGAACGTATCAGTTACTGCCAGAGCTGGGGTTGGTGCAAAGGGATGGCTCTCAGGGACTCAGGCAACATTTTTGGGTGGGAAGGTTCTATGTCTGGATTGTGGTGGTGGTTAGACAGCCATTTGTATTTGTCAGAATTCATGGAACTGTACACCTTAAAAAGGTGAATTACTAAATAAATACATATTGTATCTCAAAACCTAAACTTTTAAAATTGCCTTTGTGCTTTGTGCACTTGGAAACAGCAGGGACACGTGGCTGCTCCCTGGCTACCTTGGAAGAGTGGGGGGTTCCTGAGGACAACTCAGTAGGACTGCAGTGGGAGGGAATGAAGGGGCACTGTCTGGATGGAATAGAGAGGGCTGTAGCACCAACCAGGACTGCCCTCTGCCTCTAACTCAGGAACAGGCCCTCACTCTGTGGTTCTAGGGAGCGGGGACACAGCCTGGGCAGCAGGAGATCAATTGAGATCTGGGCTTTGTATCTCCAGGTCTGGGAGCCTGGGGAGTGGGGTCAGGGGAGGACATGGCCTGAGGGTCTGTGTGGGCTCATCACAGCCCTTCTCCTCCCCCGTGACCTAGTTGAAGGCCTGGTGGCACCTGCTGCCAGGGAAAGAAACAGACTCGTCAACACAAGTTGGGGGAGGAGAGCGGACCTATTTGGGGCAGGAGACGGATTAAGAAACAGACATTGTTCCCTATGGATCTTAGCTGTTTGCTTTCCCGTTTGGATTTCAGCTGTGCCCCAATTCTTCCTGCTCCAGGCTGCCTGCAGCATTTGAGCACAAGGCTACAGAGACTTCACTGATTCCATTCTCGCCAGGAGTGCCAGGTGGGGTGTGGGGCTTGTGTATCCAGAAGGGAACTGACCCATCTTTGACAGTCTTGTCTCCTGAGAAGTGTGGGCCTAGTCTTCCTGTTCAGCATTAGCCCACTGCCTGGCCTTTGGCCTGACCCTGCCATGACTTTCTGAGGCTGAGTCAAAGACACTGATGACTCTGGAGCTTCGGGCTCAGATGTTTGGGATGGTGATCCTGAATGTATCAACTATGAAGGGGCCCGGAAGAAATAGAATCCCACTCAGAAAGTTTAAATGAAGGTACTTTCATAACAGGACTAAGAGTTGTAGGCATCTTAAAGGGACCCAACAAGTGAGAAGTAGGTGGTCCAGAAAGGAACAACAACAAAAAAAAGCTAGGGACTAGAATGCTGTGAAATGATGAAGGTGGAGCCCCCATAATGGGATAAATCTCATTGGCACCTTGATCTTGGACTTCCCCACCACCAGAACTATGAGAAATAAATGTTTGCTATTTAAGCCACCTAGTTTATGGTATTTTTGTTATAGCAGCTCAAGCTGACTAAGACAATGGCCTGTGCTGATATCTTTTTGTTCCTCCAGATCCAGACTTAACTCTTCTTCATCTTGTTCTGTGTCCTGTAACTCCTGAAGGGGCTCTCACTATAGGCTTCCTGGCTCTCTTGCATTAACGTGGCTCTGGCCTGATTATATAAAACAGCGGGCACTGCCAGCAGATTGAGGGAGGGAGAGGAGTTAGGTCACAGGACGTGCTCTCCCTGCAGGACCCCATGGGTTGGCTGTCTGTGGGTGGTATAAGCTCCATACTGAGGCTCATTGTGACCTACAGCACTATCGTTTGAGGGTTTTCCTAAACCCTCTTCACTTTGTACCTGTTCCGTGTATGAAGGAACCTCTCCTTCATTATCCAGTTTGAATGTGCCCTTTGTTTCCTGGCAAGACCTTCATAGACACAAATAGGGAAGGTAAATGTTCTTCCATAATTGCTTCCAAAAATCACTATAAGAAGATGCTGTTGTTCTATATTCATGTCAATGAAATAAAAATGTTTTTATTTTTAAAAAACATTATTTTTCAAAATATGTTTTTATTGATGAAGGAAGGAAGGAGGAAAAGAGGGAGGGAGGAAGGGAGGAAGGGAGGAAGAGAGGGAGGGAGGGAGGGGGAGAAAGAGAGAAAGAGAGGGGAAGAGAAAGAGAGAAACATCATTGAGATAGAGAAACATCATTATGATAGAGAAACATTGGTTGCCTCTTGAATGCACCTCAACCAACCTGGACAAGTGCCTTGCTCCAGAATTGAACTGGCAATTTTTCAGTGCATGGGATGATGCTCAACCAACTGAGCCACACTGGCCAGGGTGTAAAATGTTTTTAAAATATTATACATTTATGTAAAATCACAGGTTTGGAGCTGGAAGGAATTTTATAAATCATTTAGATGACTGCTTTCATTTTATAGGTGAGGAAGCTGAGAACTAAAGAGGCAATTTTTCACTATTGGGAAGGGCCCTATATTCCTTTACCTTTCAGAAAGAAACCACCTTCCTGGTTTTCAGGCCACTGGCCTTGGTCCTGGTTTCTGGGGCCACCAGGGAAGCCTGACCCTTTTCATTAGGAGATAGATACTTGAGGATATTTGAAAAACACACTCTCCCCAAATAATATTTTTCTAGGCAAAATGCAGCTTTCTAGATTCCTTCTGAAATCCTGATTTACACCTGCTGGCCAGCACTGCTAGATGCTCTTGCACCAAAATTAAGGTACTTTGTCTGAGGTTGTATTGTCCAACATGTAGCCACTGGCCACAAGTGGCTATTTAAGTGTAAATGAATTAAAACCAATTCCTCAGTTGCACTAATTTCAAGTATTCAGTAGATAGTCACAAATGGCTAATGGCTACCATATTGGATTTGCACATTTAGCACATTTCCATTACCACAGTTTAGAACATTTCTATTTCCACAGAAAGTTCTACTGGAAATCACTAAAGTAAGAAGGGAGTTTGATGGGACTTGCATGTACTTTGATTTTATGATTTCCTTTTATTAATGCACTCAAGTTATTTTGTTGGCCCATAGGATTAATAAAAGCCTAAGTACATTTCACATGAACTACCACCAAGACAGAGCTCTCCATTAATATTTTTATGTCCTTTATTATTACCATTTGAATCTTTGTTATAGGAATTGACTTGCATTCAATTTGGGCTCTGCATTTCAGTTTGTTAAAATAATTTAACTTAGATTCTGACATCTGAAATATTGTTTTCCTCTCCCAGCTTTGTATCATGTGTGGGCTTCATTAACATGTCCTCAATATCTTCTTGAAGCTCCTTATGCAAAATATTGCACTGGGCAGCTCACTCAAGATACATGTAACTTCTTTAAGGTCTTAGAGAATCTGTTATTGTTGGCATGCCTGTCACTCTACTGCCATTCCTGATCCTTCCTCCCACAATCTCTTTTTGAAATTGCTGGTAGATTTCATGTTTTTTCCCTGCTGAGCCCAGAATTCCTGAGGGCAGTCCCTGCCAACCCAACACTCAGCATAAGCATATTGGTTTTCCAGGTGGGACCCTTTTTCTTCCAGGCGGACCCAGAAATTTTGACTAATGCTTGGGATACAATATCTCAACCAGTTTTAAGTTCACTGAAGAGAACATTATACAAACATTATTTTATCCACAACATGGTAATCAGAGAATGTGGTAAATGCTTTATTGACATCTAGATATACCATAGAAGCTGATGGTGAAAGAAAAAGACTTACAAGTCCAGGAAGCGATTACTGGAGTCAGATAGACCTAACTGGAAATGCTAGACCTACACTTCTGCAGATGAATGACATCCAAAGGTCACATGATCCCTCTGAGACTCAGTTTCTTGTTGTGTAAAATGGTTATGATACCTACGTTGCAGAGTTGTTGAGGAGATGATTATATATATATATATATATATATATATATATATATATATATATATATATGGTCATTCCCTGTAAATTTTATAAACTATTCAAACAAACTAATAATCTTTGAAAAAGATCACTGATCATTCTGGGGCCAGGGCAGATTCACAAAAGTACATGAGATTAAAATTCTCATTAAATAGAGAAACCAAGATGGTGGCATAGGTAACCACCTAAAATGCTGCCTTGCACAACAATTTCAAAACTACAACTAAAAGAAAAAACAGACATTATCCAGAACCACAGGAAGGCTGGCTGAGTGGAAATTCTACAACTAGAAAGAAAAAGAAAATCACACTGGGACTCAGGGAAGCTGCAGGAGATAGAGGTACTGAGACGCACCCATGGAGAGAACTGGTAACTGAGTACATGGCTGGCTTTCTCAAGCAGGAGGGAGACAAAAACTCCTGACTGTGCTGAACTCCAGTTCCACGTGAGACTCTGGGGACCCAGACTCATATGGGGTGAAACTGGACTTTCAGGAAAGAGAAAAGCATACTGAGACTCAGAGGAACTGTGGAAGGCAGAGGTACCAAGATGCACGTGAGGAGCGGGTGGGCAACTGAGTATGTAGCTGGCTTTCTCAAGCGAGAGGGAGACAAAAGTTCCCAACTGCATGAAACTCCAGTTCTGGGTGAGATTCTGGGGACCCAGATTTATTTGGGGAGAAACTGGACTCTCTGGCAATGGGCGAAACTCAAAGGCGTCTTTCTCTCAGAGGTACTTGCAGCGATTACCACAGGACACTGAAACACAGGGGCCTATTAGGGCAGGGCTGATGGGAAGCCAATGCTGTCTGCTCTGCCCTGAGACTCCACCCCATTCAAGCTGAGCACAGAGGCTTTTGCAAGTCTTCTTCCATAAGGGTTTCTTCAGCACATAAGTTCTCCCAGTGTAGACATAGCTGATCCTCATATCCAATCGGATGGAGGTCAATTCCTCCCAGTGATACCAATAACAATCAAGGCTCAACTACAAGAAGACTGTGCACACAGCCCACAAAGGGGTGCACCAAGAGTGTCCACCTCAGGTAAATGGGGAGGCTGAGTCACTGGGCCCTTTAGGACACCTAGCACACAAAGCCACTCTATCAACTTAGGGAAGCAGCCAAAATGCAAAGACAAAGAAACAGATCACAAATAAAAGAAATGGAGAAAAGAAAATGACTGGATAAAGAGTTCAAAACCACTGTCACAAGGTTTTTCAAGATTTTCCTAGAAAATGCCAATAAATTTGGCAAGACCCTCGAGGATATGAAAAAGGATCAACTAGAAATCGAACATACACTGACTGAAATAAAAAGTATTATATGGAAATCTAACAGCAGACTAGAGGATCCCAAGAATCAAGTCAAAGATTTTAAATACAGAGAAGCCAAAAATACTCAACTGGAAAAGCAAAAAGAATCCAGAAATTTGAAGATAATGCAAGGAGCCTCTAGGACAACTTCAAGCCTACCAGCATCAGAATTATGGGGGTGCCGGAAGAAGAGAGAGAACAAGATACTGAAAACCTATTTGAAGAGATAATGACAGAAAACTTCCCTCACCTGGTGAAATAAATAGACTTACAAGTCCAGGAAGCACACAGAACCCCAAAGAAAAGGAATTCAAAGAGGACCACACCAAGACACATCATAATTAAAACACCAAGAGCAAAAGACAAAGAGAGAATATTAAAGGCAGCAAGAGAATAACAGTTAGTTACCTAAAAGGGAATACCCATATGACTGTCAGCTGATTTCTCAACAGAAACTATGCAGGCCAGATGGGAGTGGCAAGAAATATTCAACGTGATGAATAGCAAGAACCTACAACCAAGATTACTCTACCCAGCAAAGCTATCCTTCAGAATTGAAGATCCGGTAAAAAGCTTCACAGATAAGAAAAAGCTAAAGGAGTTTATCACCACCAGACCAGTATTATATGAAATGCTGAAGGTATTCTTTAAGAAGAGGAAGTTGAAGAAAAAGGTAAAGATAAAAATTATGAACAACAAATACATATCTATCAACAAGTGAATCTAAAAATCAAGTGAATAAAAAAAATCTGATGTACAGAATAAACTGGTGAATATAATAGAATCAGGGTCATAGAAAGAGAGTGGACTGACAATTCTTGGGGGGAAAAGGGTGTGGGGGTACAGGAAGAGACTGAAGAAAAATTGTACACCTATGGAATGAGGACAGTGGGGGGGGTAAGGGCAGAGGGTGGGGTGGGAACTGGGTGGAGGGGAGCTATGAGGGAAAAAAGAGGAACAATTGTAATAATCTGAATAATAAAGATTTATTAAATTTAAAATAATCTCATTAAATAATCTCCTTTTCTCTTTTTCATAAGAAGACTTAAAAACATTTACATGTAGGATGCACTTAACTATGTGACAAGCTGTATATGCAATATACTAGAGACCTAGTGCATGAAATTTGTGATCCCTAGCAGCTGCAGGCTAGGGTCTCCCTCTCTTCCCCCAGCAGGGCCCCCCACCCTGGTCAAAATCCCAGACAACCTCCCAGTTGAGGAGACAATTTGCATACTATACTTTTATTATATAGGATATGATATATATTATACAATATATATACTTTATCTATTTCTATATGAATATACATTACTTATCTTATTTTATGTTGTATGATTTATTATTCATTTGATCTACATCTAAAAATCCTCCCCTCCTCAACTCAGTCCTGAGGCAATCTGCTCTTTGTCATTATAATTTGCATTTCTAGAATTACATATAATAGAACTCACGCAGTATTAACTCTCTGTCTTTCCCTTTCTTCTTATACTCCACATACGCATATTGAGGTTCATTGTGAAGATATCCAACCATGTGTTTATCCATTCACCTGTTGATGAACATTGGGATCGTTTTCCATTTGTGACCATAGCACATAAAACTCCCATGGAACTCACGTACAAGTCTTTGTAGGGACATACGTTTTTCTTTTCTCTGCATAAATATCTAGGCATAAAATGGCTAGATAATTTGATAGATGCATGTCTAATGTTTTAGACTCTTTTCCAAAGTGGTTGTAACATTTTCCATGTTCAGCAGTAGCAGCATATAAAATTTTAAGACCCTCCACATCCTTACCAATACTTGGCATGGCTGGTCTTTTTTTATTTTAGACCAGTGGTCAACAAACTCATTAGTCAACAAAACCAAATATCAATAGTATAACAATTGAAGTTTCTTTTGAGAGCCAAATTTTTTAAACTTAAACTTCTTCAATCGCCACTTCTTCACAATAGACTCTCCCAGGCCATGGTATTTTGTGGAAGAGCCACACTCAAGGGGCCAAGGAGCCGCATGTGGCTCATGAGCTGCAGTTTGATGACCATTGTTTTAGACATTTCAATATGTATAGAGTGGTTTTAACTTTCATCTCCCTGATGATAAATGGTGTTGAGGACCCTTTCATGTGTTTATTAACCATCTGCATATCTTTTTTGGTGACATGTCTCTTTAAATATTTTGCCCACTTTTTATTAGGTTGTTATATGATTATTTAGCTTTAAGACTCCATTATATAGTAGATACAAGTCCTTCATCAGATGTCTATTTTGCCAAGTTTGTAGTCTATCTTGTTATTCTCTCTTTTTAAAAAAATATATTTTATTGATTTTTCACAGAGAGGAAGGGAGAGGGATGGAAAGTCAGAAACATCGATGAGAGGGAGACATCGATCAGCTGCCTCCTGCACACCCCACACTGGAGATGTGCTCGCAAGCAAGGTACATACCCCCGACAGGAATCGAACCCAAGACCTTTCAGTCCACAGGCCGACACTCTATCCACTGAGCCAAACTGGTCTCGGCTGTCTTGTTATTCTCTTAACAGTGACTTTCAAAGACAGAAATTCTTAATTATGATGAAGTCAAATTCTTCAATTTTTTTCTCTATGAATTGTGCCTTTGTTTTCATATCTTTGATACCTTTGCCCAAGATTAGAAGTTTTATAGTTTAAAGTCTTACATTTTGACCTATAATCTATTTGATTTTTATATGTGGCACAAAGTATGAATTGAAGTTGAAGTTGTTTTTTTTGCATATGGATATACAATTGTTTCAGCCATTTTTTGAAAAGACTACTCTTACTCAACAAAATTGATTTTGTACATATATTGAAAAACAATTGTTCATATAAGTATGGGTCTATTTCTGGGCTGCCTATTTTGTTCTATTAATCTACTTGTCCATCTGTATGCCAATACTACACTGTCTTGATTACTATAGGTTACTAGATAAATATTTTTTCCACTCATTGATGAAACACTTATTGTCTGCTTCATATACATCAGCCTCTGGATTAGCTTAATGCATAATTAATATCTTACAATAGACATTTTTATTCTGCTTGGCAAATTAATCATAACAGTTCATCAAAATTTGTACTCAATTAATACATTGATTTTTAAATAAAATGATGAAAAAATAGCCCTTTAAAAATGTATGCATGCACTTATCTTGGGATAATGTGGTTTAAATTCACTGCCCAATCTTGTTGACTTCTGAATAAGTCTTAAAATCAGGGAGTGGGGCCTGTGAAAATCAGTGAAAAATTTTAAAACCTTCTCTAGAGTTAAATCAGGTACTTAAATGGTTCCTTTTCATCATTCAGCATGAATATTCTCTATATGTCTCTAAAGTTTGAGGGTTTTTTTAATTTATTTCAAGGAGGGAAAAAGGCAATGAGGAATCAAAACTTGTTGTTTCTGGCCTGGCCAAGTTCATGTAAAACTACCGCACAGGAATTGAATTTTCCCAGCAGCCTTCATAAGAGTCATGTGGCTCCATAACAGTGATCTGCGTGCAGCCCTGGGAACAGGACTGCATGGCCTTTTGGGAGAGGCCATAGGAAGGATCTACTCTACATACAAAATTAGTTGGAAACATAATTGTTTTTAAATATCTCTTTGTAAATGTAGACTTCAATAGTTTATATCTTCCCTCTATAGCTTATTAACCTCTTTATAACCTTTAGCAAAATCCGGTAGTGTAAAATCTTCAACTTTGTTCTCTTTTAATGTTGCTCTTGATTATCTTAAGTTCATTCATTTCCATATGAATTTTAGAATCAGCTTGTCAATTTCTATAAAAAAAGTCTGCTGAGATTTCAATTAAGATTACATTTAATCAGAAAATTAATGGGGAAAATTTACAGCTTAAAAATATTGTCTTGCAATCTATGAACACAATATAGTTCTGTTTATTGATTAATTGATTTTTATTTTTCTGAATAATGTTTCATAGTTTTCAGTGTATAGGTCTTGTTCATATTTTTTAGATTTATTCCCTAAGTATTTCATATTTTTATAGAGTTGTTATAATAGTTTTTAAAATTTCACTTTCCAATCATTCACTGCCAACTTGTACAAATACAGTTGATTTTTGCACATTGATGCTGCCATCTTTGAAAACTCATTAATTCTTGTCTCTTTTTAGTAGTTTATATGGGATTTCCTACATAGATGATCATGTCATCTGAAAATAGAGACAATTATACTTCTTGATTTACGGTCTGTGTGCCTTCCCTCCCCACCTTTCTTTATGTAGAACTTGATCTCCTGTAGGGTGTTGAATGCAAGTGATAAGAGCAGACATCCTTGACTTGGGAAAGCATTTAGTCTTAGTTGTAGATATTTCATACAAAGTCTTTGTCAAGTCTCCTATTCCTGGTTAGTGGAAAGCTGTTTTTTTTTTTTTTTAAATCAGTAATGGATGTTGGATTTTGTCAATGATATTTTTAAACTAGATGATGATGATACGGATGATCTTTTTGAGTCTATGAATATGGTGAATTACATTGATTTTTGACCTATTAAATCAAACTTGTATTCCAGGGATAAATCTATTTGATCATAATGTAGTACCCCTTTTATATAATATTGGCTTTAAACTGCTAAAATTTTCTGAATAATTTTTGCTTTTGTTTTTATGAGGGATATTGGTCTAAGCTTTCTTGTAATGTCTTATATGATTTATGCTATCAAGGTAATGCTGGCCTCATAGAATATTTGGAAAGCATTCCCTCTTCTTCAATTTTTTAGAAAAGTTAGTTAGAACTGGTATGAGTTTTTCTTGAAAATTTTTATAGAATTTGCTTGTGAAACTATCTACATTTTTAGGTTTTCTTTCTGTGAAAGGGTCTTTAATTGCAAATTCAGTTTGTTTAATAGACATAGGGCTATTAAGATTATCTATTTTTTCCTGAATGAATTTTGCTAGCTTTTGTTTTACATGACATTTGTCTATTTTACCTAAGTTGTCAAATTTATTGTCATAATAATCCCTTTCTTCTCAATAACCATAGAATCTCTAGTGATTTTACTTCTCTCATTCTTGATATCTGTAATTTGTTTCTTCTCTCTTTTTTTCTAGTCATTCTTTCTACTAGTTTATCAATTCTCTTGATCTTCTGAGTGAACTTTTGATTTCATTGAATTTTCCCTGTAATATTACCTATTCAATTGATTTCTGCTCTATCATTATTTTCTTTGTTTGGCTACATTAGCTTTGCTTTTCTCTCCATTTTAATGGCTCTAGTTGGAAGATAAGATCATTGGTTTGAGACCGTTTCCTTTCATCATATAGGTATTTAGTGCTAAAATTTTCTCCTACTACCTTTGTGAAACCTCACAAGTTTTGATACACAGTGTTTTCATTTTTCACTTAGTTCAAAATTCTCTTAAAGTTATTTTTAATTTTTTTCTTTGACATATGGGTTATTTATAAGTGTGTTATTTAGTTTCCTGCTATTTGGAAATTTTCCAGAGATCTGTTATCAGTTTCTAATTTCATTCCGTTGTAAAAATTCATACTTTATATATCTTGAACACTTTTGAAATTATTGAGACTAATTTCACAGCTTAGAATATGGTCCTCTATAAATGTGTTGAGTGCACTTGAGAAGAATGTATATTTTGGTGTTGTAGGATGGGGTGTT
>PVJN01063102.1:0-10853 GCA_004026805.1 Lasiurus borealis
AAAGAAAGAAAGAAAGAAAGAAAGAAAGAAAGAATGGTAATAAATTACCTAACTCTACAACTCAAAGAGCTAGGAAGAGAGCAACAAGAAAATTCCAGTGTAAGCAGAAGGAAGGAAATAGTAAAGATCAGAGCAGAGATAAATGACATAAAGATGAAAGAAACAATTCAAATGATCTACAAACCAAGAGCTGGTTCTTTGAAAGGATAAATACATTGATAAGCCTCTAGCTAGGCTCACCAAGAATAAAAGAGAGAGGACCCAAATAAACAAAATCAGAAATGAAAGAGAAGAAATAACAACAGAGCCCTCTGAAATACAAAGAATTGTTAAAAAAAAAATACTATGAACAACTCTATTCCAACAAACTGGACAACCTGCAGAAAATGGATATATTCCTAGAAAAATATAACCTTCCAAAACTCAATCAGGAAGAATCTAAACATCTCAATAGTCCAATAACTATGGAACAAATTGAAGCAGTCATCAATAAGTTTCCAGCAAACGAAAGCCTCAGTTGAGATGGCTATACAAGAGAGTTTTACAAAAAATTCAAGGAATAATTAAAACCTATCCTCTTCAGATTATTCCAAAAACTTCAAGAAGAAAGGACACCTCTAAACACCTTCTATGAAGCCAACATCACCCTAATACCAAAACAAGATAAAGACAACACAATGAAAGAGAATTAGAGGACAATATCCCTCATGAACATTGATGACAAAATCCTCAACAAAATTCTAGCAAATCGGATCCAGCAGTACATCAGAAAGATCATATACCATAACCAAGTAGGATTTATCCCAGGAACGCAAGGATGGTATAATATCCGCAAATCAATAAACATGATATATCATATAAACGAATTGAGAAATAAACATCACATAGTTATATCAATTGATGCAGAAAAAGCATTTGACAACATCCAACATCCTTTCTTGATAAAAACTCTCAGTAATGTGGGAATAGAAGGTTCATACCTCAACATCATAAAATCCATATATGATAAACCCACAGCTAACATCATACTCACTGGGCAAAAACTAAAACCATTTCCCCTAAGAATAAGAACAAGACAGGGATGCCCACTCTCACCACTCCTGTAAGGACATAGTTACTGGAAGTACTAGCCATTGCAATTAGATAAAAAAGAAGAAATATAAGGCATCCAAATAGGAAAAGAAAAGGTAAAGCTGTCCTTATTTGCAGATGACATGATACTTTACATAAAAAAACCAAAAGGGTCCATCCAAAAACTAATAGACTTAATAAATGAATTTGACAATGTAGTAGGATACAAAATTAATGCCAAGAAATCTATGGTATTTCTATACACTAATAGTGAACTTACAGAAAGATAGACTAAAAAAGTAATCCCATTTACCATTGCACCAAAAAAAATTAAGATACCTAGGAATAAACTTAACTAAGGAGTTAAAAGAACTATATGTGGAAAACTATAGTACACTGAAAAAAGAGATAGAGGAAGACATAAGCAGATGGAAGAGCACACCATGCTCATGAATTGGGAGAATCAACATCATTAAAATATCCATACTACTCAAAGCAATCTAAAGGTTCAATGCACTACCTTTTGAAATACCAATGACATATTTCACAGACCTAGGAAGAACTCTCCAAAATTCATCTGGAACAACAACAACAACAACAAAATTCCCCGAATTGGCACAGCAATCCTGAGAAAGAAGAAGAAAGTAGGTAGGATCTCAATACCAGATTTCAAGCTGTATTACAAAGCAACTGTTCTCAAAACAGCCTGGTTCTGGCACAAAAACAGACTCATTGATCAATGGAATAGAATAGAGAATCCATATATCGATTCAAACCACTATGCTAAATTAATATTTGACAAAGGAGGCATGAACATATAATAGAGTCAAGACAGTTTATTCAATAAATGTTGTTGGGAAAATTGGACAGATACATGAAAAAAAAATGAAACTAGACCACCAACTTACACCATACACAAAAATAAACTCCAAATGGATAAAGGGTTTAAACATAAGATGGGAAACCATAAAAATACTAGAGGAATCTACAAGCAGCAAAATCTCAGACATATGCCAAAAGAACTTCTTCACTGAGACTGCTCCATGGGCAATGGAAGCTAAAGAGAAAATAAACAAATGGGACTATGTCAAAATAAAAAGCTTTTGCACAGCAAAAGAAACTATCAACAAAACAAAACCAAAAACAAAACAAAACAAAACCACTGTATGGGGAAAAATATTTGCAAATGTTATCACCGATAAAGGTTTAATCTCCAACATCTACAGGCAACTTATACAACTTAATAAAAGGAAGATAAATAATGCAATAAAAAAAATGGGCAATGGATCTAAATAGAATCTTTTCGAAAGAAGACAGAAGGAAGGCCAAAAGATACATGAAAACATGCTCAAAGTCACTAATTATCTGAGATATGCAAATAAAAATGACAATGTGATAGCATCTCATACCTGTCAGAATGCCATTCATCAACAAATCACCAAAGGAAAAGTGTTGGTGAGGATTCGGTAAAAAAGGAACCCTTGTGCACTGCTAGTGGGCATGCAGACTGGTGAAGCCACTGTGGAGAACAGTATGGAGTTTCCTCAAAAAACTAAAAATGGAACTCCCATTTGTCCCAGCTACCTCACTCTTAGGAATATATCCTAAGAAACTAGAAACACCAATCAGAAAAAATTTATGCACCTCAAATGTTCATAGCAGCACAATTTACAATAGCTACAATTCTGAAACAGCCTAGGTCCCCTTCATCAGATGAGTAGATCAGAAAATTATGGTAGATCTATAAAATGGAATACTATGCTACCATAAAAAGAAGGAATTCTTACCATTTGCAGCAACCTGGATAGAACTGGAGAGCATTATGCTAAGTGAAATAAGGCAGTCAATGAAAGAAAAATACCATATGATCTAACTCATTTATGGATAATAAAGAACATTATAAACTGATGTACAAAGAGATAGATACAGACGCAGTAAAGCATTAAACAGACTGTCAAATTACAGTGGGAAGGTTAGGGAGAGGTTGGATAGATAAGAGATTAACCAAAGGATATGTATGCATGTATATAAGCATAACCAATGAACCCAAGACACTGGGTGGGTGTAGGGTATTCATGAGAGTGGGAGGGGCAATGAGCAGATATGTATACATGTAATACATTAATAAAAAATTCAAAAAACTTTTAAAAAAATGTTCAAGAAACTTAGAATTTCAGCATAAAAAGTTCATGGAAACCATAAAAAAAGAATCAGTCCGAAGTGGAGAATACACTATCTGAAATAAAAAATACATTTTAATTTGACTGTGTAGCTCAATAGTGTGGAGAATCATCCCATGCACCAAAAGGTTGTGGGTTCATTTCCCAGTCAGGGCATATACCTACATTGAGGGTTCAATCCCCAATCAGAGCATCTATAGGAGGCAATGATCAATATTTCTCTTCCACATCATTGTCTCTCTACTTCTCTCTTTTTCTCTCTTTAAAATCATTTTATTTAAAAATATATACATATATATCCTCAGGGGAGGATTTTTAAAAAAAAAAAATACATTGTGGGGAGTAGATGAAGCAGAGGATAAATTCAGCTATTTAGAAGACAAGGAAGTATAAAATACCCAATCAGAAGAGCAGAAAAAGGAATCCAAAAAGGAGGATTGTTATGAGTCTCAACTTCAAGCTTACAAACATACACATCATGGAGGTATCAGAAAGAGGACAGAGAGCAAGAAATTGAAATCTTATTAAAAAAAAAAAAAAAAAGACAGAAAACTTCCCTAACCTGGTGAAGAAAACAGACATACAAATCCAGGAAGCACAGAAAATCACAAACAAGATAAACCCAAAAAGGCCCACATTAAAACACATTATAACTAAATCTAGAGGTCCAGTGAACAAAATTAGTGCTTGGTGGGGTCCCTCAGCCCAGTCTGCACCCTCTCTCATCCAGGACCCCTGGAGGAATGTCTGACTGCCTCTTGCAATCCAGAACCACTGGCTCCTAACCACTCACCTGCTTGCTTGCCTGATTGCCCCTAACCTCTCTACCTGCTTGCCTGAGCACTCCTAACTGCTCCCCTGATGGCCTTATCACCCTTAACTGCCTCTATCTAGCCCATACCCTGGAGCCAGGATTCCCTTCTCTGGCCAGCTGCCGGCACCCAGAACCCAGGTTCCCTCCCTCTGGCTGGCCACAGGAACCCAGGACCCAGGTCAAATTTGCCCAGTCTGGCCATAGCCACAGGAGGCTGTAGGCAGGTGGCTTCACCCAGCCACAGCCACAGGCACAGGAGACTGTGGGTCAGGTGGCTTGTTCCTCTCCCAGGCCACAGGTGCAGGAACTGGTGCCTGGGACTACAAGAAGGGTGGCTTGTCCCTCTCCTGGGATGCAGACTCAGGTACTGGTGCCTAGGACCATGGGGTTTGCAGCTCGTCCCTTTCCCAGGCCACAGCCTGCCTGGTCCCAATTCCTCTCTCACAAGCTCATTTGCGCTTGGCTGGTTCCCATTCCTCTCTCCCCAGTGTTGAGTGTCTGAGTAGTTCTGGTGCCAGAGCGTGAATGTGCGAGGGCGTGATGACCATTTGCATATTAGCTCTTTATTATATAGGATGTCAAGGATTAAAGACAAAGATAGAATCTTAAAATCAACAAAAGAAAAGTAGTTAGTTACCAGCAAGGAGCTGCCATAAGACTATCAGCTGATTCCTCATCAGAAATCTTGCTGGCCAGAAAGAATAAATACAATATATTTGAAGAGATGAAAAGCAAGGAATTACAGCCAAGGTTAGTCTAACCAGCAAAATGATAATTTGAAATGTAAAGACAGATAAAGATCTTCTTGAGCAAGAAAAAACTAAAGGAGTTCATCATCATTAAACCAGTATTTTAAGAAGTGTTATAGGTTCTTCTTTAAGAAAAAAAATATGAATAATGAAATGGTAATAAATGAATATTTATTAACAATTGTTTTAAAAGCAAACGAATTAAATGTTTCAATCAAAAGATATTCAGTAACTAAATAGATGAAAAACAGGACCATGACATATGGTGTCTACAAGAGATCTGTCTCAGAACAAAAGACACATGCAGTCTAAAAGTAAAGTGATAAGAAATATATACTTCATGAAAATGTGGAGTAGTAATGCTTATATCAGACAAAATATATCTTAAAACAAAGGCTATAACAAAAGACAAAGCAGGACCCAGCAATTCTACTTCTAGATATTTATCTGAAGAAACACAAAACAATAAGTTGATCAAACTTACACATTCATATATGAATTCCAGCATTATTTATAACTAAAGGCACAGTGCATGAATTCATGCACATGTGGGGTCCCTTGGGATAGCTTGTGGGAATAGGGCTCCAGCTCACACCCCCAGGCTCACAGCCTCACCGCCCTGCTTCACACCCCATTGTGCCCTGGGGCCACCCCCTCACCTGCTCTACCATCTTGCCTGCAGGGAGATCAATCAGGGATGGGTTCCCAGCCCAGCTCCTTCAGTGCCTGGGTGCTGGGTGACAGCCCTGCCCCCTGACACCATCACTCATTGCCATCGGTGGGGCAATAAGACTTCCACTCACACTTACCTTGGCCTGACACCACCCACTCACCTGCTCTACCATCCTACAACAGTTCTGCTTTCATTAGAGCCCATGGAAGCCAGCAGTGCCTCCAGTGCTCTCTGTTGCTAGTGCCACATTGCCAACACCTACCATGTTCTGTACCATCCACTAGTGGTCAGCACACATCTTAGTGAGCAGTAGAACTCCGGGTCAAATTCCTGAAGGGACAATTTGCATATTAGCTTTTTATTATATAGGATAGCCAAGATATGGAATTAACATAACTGTTCATCCCTAGATTAATGAATAAAAAGAAAGTGATATATTCTATATAATAAAGAGGTGATATGCAAATTGACCATCACTCCAATACAAAATATGGGTGCCACAAGATGGATGACAGGGGAGGGCAGTTATGGGGAATGCAGGCCTGCAGGGGAGGGCTGTTAGGAGTGACCAGGCCAGCAGGGTAGGGCAGTTAGGGGCAATTGGGCCATCAGGGGAGCAATTAGGCATCGATTAGGCTGGCAGTCGAGTGGTTAGAGGGTGATCAGGCTGGCAGGCCTAAGCAGTTTGGGCAAGAAGGCAGAGACAGGCAAGCAGTTGAGAGCCAGCAGTCCACTGGGATTAGGCCTAAACAAGCAGTCAGACATCCCTCAAGGTGTCCCAGATTGGAGAAGGTGCAGGCTTGGCTGAGGGACAACTTCCCCCCTCCCCCACCATGCACGAATTTTGTGCACTGGGCCTCTAGTCAATAAATAAACAATCAAGCATTGATGAGGATGTGGAGAAAAGGGAATCCTTGTGCAATGTTGGTGGAATTAAAAATTGGTACAGCCACAATAGGAATCAGTATGGAGGTTCCTCAAAAAATTAGAAATAGAACTACCTTATGACCCAGCAATTCACTTCTGGGTTTTTATCTGAATAAATCCAAAACACTAAGTTGAAAAGATATATGCACTCTTGTGCTCACTACAGCATTATTTATAAGAGCCAAGATATGGAAAGACATGTTCTTTGATAGATTAGTAGATAAAGAACATATGGCACATATATACAAAGGAATATTATTTGGTCAAAAAAGAAAATATTACATTTGTGACAACATGGATGGATCTAAAATGTTTTATAGCAAGTGAAATAAGTCAGACAAAGACAAATGCCATATGATTTCAATTATATGTGAAATTTTAAAACTAAATAAAAAATAAACAAAACAGAAACAAATTCACAGACACAGAGAACAAACTGATGGTTGCCAGATGGGAGCCTGTGGTGGGAGTAGGGTACAATGTTCATGGGAATGTGAAGTACAGTTAATGCTATTGAGAATACAGCTAATGATACTGTAGTAACTATGTACAATGCCAAGTGGGTATGGGACTTATTTGGGGAGTCACTTTGTAAATTATGTAAATGTCTAGCCACTATGCTATATATATAAAATGTGGAAATTTTAAAATAAATATGAAAAAACAAAAGCAAGGTACAAAGAAATCTCTTATATAAAAGGCCCACACCTGTCATGCCATAACACTGTCATGACCAAAGGAGCAGCAGCTCTTGTCCTAGGCAGGGCAAGGAAGGAGCTACTAGCAGCAGAAGGTGGGATAGTGAAGTAAGGGGGGCGATTGGGTGGGGGTGTGTGTAGCTGAGGCAAGCAGAAGCGACTACTCGCACACAGTTTCATGCGTGCTGGGCCTCTGGTGAGAATATAAAATAATAATGAACAGAAACCACAAATGATTCTCTTAAAATTAAAACAATATCTGAAGTGAAAAATTACTGGATTACAGCATATTAGAAGAGATATTAGTACATTTGAAAACATAGCAATAAAAACTACCCAAATTAAAGTATAACAGAAAGAAGTCCTGGAAATTAAATGAACAGAGTCTAGCTGACTTATGAAACAGTTTGCTGTAGGTGTAGTTTTTGTCCCAGAAGGAGATGGTGGAGAGAAACAGTATTTATAGAAGTAGTGGTGAAGGCCTGGGAGGGGCGGGTATAGGGTGGAAGTGGTCAATGGGATAAAAATGTGTTGTGGGGCGGGGACATCTGCATTACTTTCAACTACAAAAAAATAAATAAATAAAAAGAAGCAGAAGCAGCAGTGGCTGAGCTCTGGCCTAGTGGCTCAGTTGGTTGGATGGCCATCCCATACAGCAAAGGGTTGTGGGTTCAATTTCCAATTAGGGCACATACGTAGGTTGCAGGTTTGATCCCAAGTCCAGGCATATATAGGAGGCAACTAATCAATGTTTATCTCTTGTATTAATGTTTTTCTTTCTTTCTCTCTCTCCCTTCCTCCTCTCTCTCTCTAAATCAATGAACATATCCTCGGGTGAGGATTTTAAAAATAAGAAAAAGAATTAGTGTCTGAAAATTTTCCAAATTTGATTTTTAATAAACTAATTTACATAATAATCAAATTACAAAAAAAACCCACCACATACCAGTGGTAAAGAGAAAAGTTTATAAGTTTACAGAGAAAACACACATTAAATGACTTAAAGGAAGAAAAACATTCTGTAAACTTCCTTCTGGAAATAATCCAAGTTAGAGGACCATGGAACTGTATTTTCTCTACCTATGCACTAATCAATCTCTTGCGAGTGTAGTAGAAACCCCAACACACACAGTTTCTGTAAAGATGTCAAAATAGTATAACTTATTTTTTAAACTCTGAATATAAAATTGTCAACTACCACTTTAATTTTACTGCTATATTATTGTTGCCAATATTACTACTATTGTCATCACACACACTGACCTGCCTGAAAAGATCTTTCCATTTCACCCCTCAGCTTTCCCAGACAGCAGCCTGTTGGGTGCTCCCGCTCTCTCTCCTGCTCTTTCCCTTTCTAGCCTCTGTGCATACTTTGGCCTGCCCTTAGTGAATGCCATGTGAATCTCGCTTATAACCTTCCATAGCAGCTTATTTGTCTTTTACGTTCCCACAATATAGTGTTCATATCAGTATTTCTTAGACTTTACCTGGCAGAGACTTTACCAGAGCTGAGATTTGGGGATTTATTCCAGGGATGCAAGGCTGGTACAATATTTGCAAATCAATATTCATCTTTATTTTTGTTGTGTCCTTTTTTAAATAAAATACTAAAAATATCAATGAACAATACCAGGTACCTAGAAATAAATTTAGTAACAAGAGCAAATCCACTAATTGGTCTTGGAGTACAAAGCAGAGTTGAGTTTCTTCTATCAACTGTCCACAGGAAATGGGTGCCCTCCTGTGAGTAATGACAAGGTGCTCTCAGTGATCCTCGAGGGTACTTTTCAGGACGTGGTTTCCCTTGAGGAACTGGTGTGAAACCTCAGCTGCCTTCTTTCATATGGTCCCAAAGTTCTTTTTATTTCCAATCTGGCTTACACGTGTTTTTCCTTAGAAGGTCCTTCAAAATGAACCCTTGAGACTTATATGCATGCATATAAGCATAACCAATGAACACAAGACACTGGGTGGTTAAGATATGCCTGGGTGGTGGTGGTGGGGGGACAATGGGAAGATATGTATACATGTAAAACATTAATAAAAATTTTTAAAAAAAGAGAATCCAAGATGGCGGCATAGGTAAACACCTACACTGCTGCCTCACATAACAATTTCAAAACTACAACTAAAAGACAAAACGGACATCATCCAGAACCACAGGAAAGCTGTCTGAGTGTAAGTTATACAGCTAGAAGGAAAGAGAGGGGCTCACAGAAACCCAGAGGAGCTGTAAAAAGCTGAGGTACGGAGACTCGCTCATTTGAGAGAGCGGGTACCGGACTACCTGGCTGGCTTTCCGGAGACTCAACGGCATTGAACCCCTTATCTTACAACACTAAACCCCAGATCCAGCTGAAACTCATACGGGGTAGTTTGGACTGTGAAAAGGAAGAGGTGCACAGAAATTTAGGGGAATCGCAAAAGATCAGAGGCCTGGTGGTGCACAGCACTGCACAGAGGACAGATTGCTGATTATGCCACTGGTTTTCGAGAGTTGGTGGGAGACAGACCCTCCCAACTGTGCCACTACTGACTCCACTAAGCCCCTGTTTCGGGTGAAACCCTGGAGACCTAGACTCGTGTGGTCCTGGTGTGCAGGGGAGCTGGAAAGGCAGCGGTTAGAGGTACTGCGGGCGCACGTGCGCATAAGGACCACTCCAGCAATTACCCAGTCACGTGAGACTCAGGGGCCTTGGAGGGTGGGGCCGACTGGAAGACAAGACGGTCCCTTAAGCCCTAAGACTCCACCCATCCCAAGCTCAACAGAGGCTTCTTCGGTTTTGCAAGTCTGGTATCATAAGGCTGAATTCAACACAGAAGTTTCCCTGGCATAGTGAAAATGCCGAGACAAGGGAGGGATCACAAACAAAAGAAATGGAGGGGAAAAAAAAAAAACACGACTGGATATAGAGTTCAAAACAACACTTATAAATAGGTTTTTCAAGAATACGCTAGAGAAGTTGGATCAAGTTAGCGAGAGCCAAGAGGAGATGAAAAAGGACCAACTAGAGATGCAAAAGATCCAACTAGAGATGGAAAAAGTCCAACTAGAGATCAAAAAGGACCAACTGGAAATTAAACATACACTGACTGAAATAAAAAAAATATTATACAGAGTCCTAACAGCAGACTAGAGGAAGGCAAGAATCAAGTCAAAAATTTGAAATATAAAGAAGAAAAAACACTCAACTGAAAAAGCAAGAAGAGAAAAGAATCCAAAAATGTGAAGATAATGTAAGGAGCCTCTGAGACAGCTTCAAGCGTACCAACATCAGAATTCTGGGGGTGCCAGAAGAAGAGAGAAAGCAAGATACTGAAAACATATTGGTAGAAATAATGACTGAAAACTTCCCACATCTGGTGAAAGAAATAGACTTACAAGTCCAGGAAGCACAGAACCCCATATAAAAGGAATCCAAAGAGGACCACACCAAGACACATCATAATTAAAATACCAAGAGCAAAAGACAAAGAGAGAATATTAAAAGCAGCAAGAGAAAAACAGTTCATTACCTACAAGGGAGCACCCATACGACTGTCAGCTGATTTCTCACCAGAAACGATGCAGGCCAGACGGGAGTGACAATAAATATTCAACGTGATGAATAGCAAGAACCTACAACCAAGAATAATCTATCCAGCAAAGCTATCATTCAGAATTGAAGGGCAGATAAAGAGCTTCACAGATAAGAAAAAGCTAAAGGAGTTCATCAACTCCAAACCAGTATTATATGAAAT
>PVJN01063103.1:0-10851 GCA_004026805.1 Lasiurus borealis
TCTCAGAAGTCTTTGTTTGAAGTCTTTGTTTCCAGACTACTATAAAGATACCTTGTAACTTGGTTCAGGGCTCTCAGCCTCTGCTCTGCTTTCAGAGTATGTTGTGAGCCCCAGCATGCTGGTGAATAAACCCTTTGCTGTTTGCATGAGAACGTCTCTTGGAGGCTTCCTTTGAGCGGCGAGCGTTTCGACCCTAACAATGGGAGCAGGTTGGAAGGGAGCTATGGGGGGAAAAAACAAGAAACAAATGTAATAAACTAAACAATAAAGATTTATTAAATAAAAAAATAGTAAAGGGATCAATATAAGGGAATATAACCCTGACAAACATATATGCACTCAATGCAGGAGTACCCAAAAACATTAAAAAAAAAAAAAAAACCTCCTGGAAGATATCAAGGGAGAGATTAAGAGCAATACAATCACAGTAGGGGACTTTAATACACCACTGATATCACTGGATAAATCCTCTAGACAAAAAATCAGCAAAAAACAGCAGACTCACTATATCAGATGGACTTAATTGATATCTTCAGAACATTTCATCCCAATGCCACAGAATATATGTTCTCTCAAGTGCATATGGGTCATTTTAAAAAATAGACTACATTTGGGTCACAAGCAAAGTCTCTCCAATTTCAAAAAGATTAAAATCATATCAAGCATCTTCTCATACCACAATGGCATGATATAACAAATAAACTACAATAAAACAATCAAAAAAATTCAAACACTTGGAAGCTGAATAGCACTCTATTAAACAATGATCAGGTTACCAAAGAAATCAAAGAAGAAATTAAAAACATCTTTAAAATGAATGACAATAAAAACACAACTACTCAAAATCTATGGACACAATGAAAGCAGTCCTGAGAGGGAAGTTTATTGCTCTGAAGGCTTACCGAAAAAAAAAAAAAAAAAGGAAAAAGAAAAAATGCTAGTAAATCATCTAACCTTACAACTTAAAGAATTAGAAAGAGAGCAACAATAAAAGTCCAGGGTGAGAAGAAGGAAGGAGATAATAAAGATCAGAGCAGAAATAAATGATGTAGAGACAAAAAAAAAATACAAAAGATCAATAAAACAAAGAGTTGGTTCTTTGAGAAAATATACAAGATTGATGAACCTCTAGCTATGTTCACCAAGAAACAAAGAAAGAAGACCCAAATAAATAAAATCAGAAATGAAAAAGGAGAAATAACAACAGACCCCACATAAATACAAAGGATTGTTAAAAAATACTATTAACAACTCCATTCCAACAAACTAGACAACATGGAGGAAATGAACATATTCAAAAATTAATACAACTTTCCAAAACTCAATCAGGAATAACCTCAAAATCTCAATAGAACAATAACTATAGAAGAAATTGAAGCAGTCATCAAAAAGCTTCCAGCAAACAAAAGCCCATGTTCAAATGACTTCACAGGGGAGCTCTACCAAACATTCAAGGAAGAACTAAAACCTATCCTTCTCAGACTATTCCAAAAAATTCAAGAAGGAACACTTCCAAGCTCATTCTATGAATCCAGCATTAGCCTAATACCAAAAACCAATAAAGACAACACAATGAAAGAGAATTTCAGGCCAGTATCCCTCATGAACATAGATGCCAAAATCCTCAACAAAATTCCTCCACATTGGATCCAGCATTACATGGAAAGATCATACACCATTACCAAGTAGGGTATTTCCTAGGGATGTAAGGATGGTACAGTATCCACAAATCAATAAACATGATATATTTTATAAACAAATTGAGAGATAACTATCAGTCATATCAATTGATGCAGAAAAAGCATTTGGCAGAATCCAACACCCTTTCTTGTAAAAATTCTCAGCAAGGTGGGAATAGAAGGATCATACCTTAACATAACAAAAGCCATTTATGACAAACCCACATCCAGCATCATACTCAATGGGCAAAAACTAAAACCGTTTCCCTGAAGAACAGGAACAAAACAAGGATGCCCACTCTCACCACTCCTGATCAACCTAGTACTGGAAGTATTAGCCATTGCAATTAGACAAGAAGAAGAAATAAAAGGCATCCAAATTGGAAAAAAAGAAGTAAAACTGTCCTTATTCACAGATGACATGAGACTGTGACAAAAAATTATTAGACTTAATAAATGAATTCAGCAAGGTATATGTACACAAAGGAATACTATGCCGTGGTAAAAAAGAGTGAATTTTTATCATTTGCATGAATGGAAATGGAGAGCATTATGCTAAGTGAAATAAGCCAATCAGGAAAGATAAATATCACATGATCTCACTAATTTATGAAATATAATGAACAATATAAACTGATGAACCAAAACAGATCCAGAGACAGAGAATCATTGATCAGACTGTCAAACCTCAGAGGAAAAGTAATGGTGTGTGGGGTATGAGGGAGAGATCAACCAAAGGACTTGTATGCATGCATAAAAGCCTAACCAATGGACAGACACAGACAACAGAGGAGAGAGGGCATGAGTTGGGGGTGGGGAGGCAATGGGACAATTAGGACACATATGTATTACC
This sequence comes from Lasiurus borealis, assembly GCA_004026805.1. NCBI lineage: Eukaryota > Metazoa > Chordata > Mammalia > Chiroptera > Vespertilionidae > Lasiurus > Lasiurus borealis. The sequence goes on from PVJN01063103.1 coordinate 2,533, forward strand.
TTAATCAATGAAGAAAAAATAAAAACAGGAGGAGAGCCTATGGAAGCTTTAGGGCAACACAAATGAAACAATATCCACATAATAAGCATGCCAGAAAGAGAGGAAACTGAGCAAGAATAGAAAACCTGCTTGAAGAAATAATGTCAGAAATCTTCCCTGATATTGGGAAGAAAAAAACTCACAAAGGTCTAAGAAGCTCGAAGAGTCCCAAACAAGATGAATGTAAAAAGACCGATACTATGACACATTGTAATTAAATTGACAAACACCAACGACAAAGTAAGAATCTTAAAGGTTGCCAGAAAGAGACAGAAAGTTACTTACAAGTGATCTCTCATTAGACTATCAAATGGTTTCTCAACAGAAACACATCAGGCCAGAAATAAATGGAATAAAATATACAAAGTGATGCAAAGCAAGGGATTAAATCCAAGAACACTATACCCAGCAAGGCTATCATTCAAAATTGAAGATGTAATCAGGACCTTCACAGTTTAAAAAAAAAAAGGGAGGGGGTGCTAATGGAGTTTATTACCATCAAACTATCAATGCATCATATACTAAAGGGACTTATGTACAATAATAAACTTAAATGTAAATGGATTAAATGTTTCAATGAAAACACATAGGATAGCTGAACGGATAAGTTATGTTTTCTTATCTGTTCAGCTACCCTATGTCTTTTCATATATCTACTGTCTGCAAGAACACACCCCACCACCACCAATATATCTACTGTCTACAAGAAAACCACCTCAAAACAAAGGATTCACACAGAATGATAGTGAAGGCATGGGAAAAATTTTTCAGATGAATGTAAATGAAAAAAAAAGAGCTGAGATGGCGCCAAAACCAGTTTGGCTCAGTGGATAGAGCATCAGCCTGAGGACTGAAAGGTTCCAGGTTTTATTCTGGTCAAGGGCATGTACCTTGATTACAGGCACATCCCCAGTAGTGAGCGTGCAGGAGGCAGCTGATCAATGTTTCTAGCTCTCTATTCCTCTCCCTTCCTCTCTGTAAAAAAATTAATAAAATATACTAATTTTATTAGGAAGGAAGGAAGGAAGGAAGGAAGGAAGGAAGGAAGGAAAGAAAGAAATCATATCAAGCATTTTCTTGGACTACAATGGCATAAAATTTTAAAAAAAAAAAACCTACAATAAAAACAATGAAAAAAATCAAACACTTGAAGGTTAAATACCATGCTATTAAACAATGGTTGGGCTACCAAAGAGATCAAAGAATAACTAAAATACATCCTGGCAACAGAGAACAATGAAAACATAACAATCTAAAATCTATGAAACACAGTGAAAGTAGTCCTGGGAAGGCAGTTTATAGCTCCACAGGCCTACCTCAAAAAAACAAGAAAAAAATGGTAATAAATTATCCAATGCTACAACTCAAAGAATTAGAAAGAGAGCAACAAGAAAAGCCCAGCATAAGGAAGGAAATATTAAAGATCAGAGTGGAAATAAATGACATAGAGACAAAAAAAAATCAATATAACCTAAAGCTGATTCTTTGAAAGGACAAAAAATATTGATGAATCTCTAGCCATGCTCACCAAGAAGCAAAGAGAGAAAATTAAGAAAATTAAAATGAAAGAGATGAAGTAGCAATCAACCTACAGAAATACAAAACATTATGAAGAAAATACTATGAACAACTATATTCCAACAAAATGGACAACCTAGATGAAACAGACATATTCTTAGAAAAATACAAGCTTCCAAAACTCAATCAGGAATTAAAAAAAAAAACCTGAATAGGCTGATAACTATCAAAGTAAATGAAGCAGTAATCAAAAACTTCCAGAAAACAGAAAAACTGGTCAGGACAGCTTTACAGGAAAGTTCTTGCAAGCATTCAAAGAGGAACTAAAACCTATCCTCTTCAGACTATTCCAAAAAAATTTAAGAGGAAGGCACACTTCCAAAACCAGATAGAGACACCACAGAGAAAAAGAACTATAGGCCACTATCCTTGATAAAAAATAGATGCTAAAATCCTTACCAAATTTTTAAAAAATCAAATCCAGCATTACTTTAGAAAGATCATACATCATGACCAAGTGGGATTTGTTCCAGGGATGCAAAGACGATACAATATTCGCAAATAAATAAATGTGATACATCATATAAACTAACTGGGAGACTAAAATTATGTAATCATATAAATTGATACAGAAAAAGCATTTGACAAAATCCAATGCCCTTTCTTCCCTTTCTAAATAAAAACTCCCTGCAAAGTTGGAATAGAAGGATCATACCTAAGCATAATAAAAGCCTTATATGACAAACCCGCAGCCAACATCATATTCACTGGGTAATGACTAAACTCATTTCCCCTAAGAACAGGAGTAAGCAGGGATGTCCACTTTCACCACACCTGTTAGATATAGTACTGGAAGTGCTAGACATTGTGATCAGACAAGTTGAAGAAATAAAAGGCACCCAAATTGGCAAAGAAGTAAAACTGTCCTTATTTTCAGATGATATGATACTGTACATTGAAAGCCCCAAAGACTCCATCAAAAAACTAATGGGACCAATAATTGAATTTGGCAATGTAGCAGGATACAAAATTAACACCCAGAAATCTGTGGCCTTTTTATACACTAATAATGAACTCACATAAAGAAAAGTGAAAAAAAATCCCCTTAAACATTGCACACACAAAAAAATTAAATACCTAGGAATAAACTTAACTAAGGACTCAAAAGACCTGTACTTGGAAAACTACAGGACATTGAAAAAAGAGATAAAGTAAAACATAAACAAATGGAAGAAAATACCATGTCCATGGATTGGTAGACTCAACATCATTAATATGCCCATACCACCCAAAGCAATCTATAGATTCAATGCAATCCCCCTTAAAATACCAATGGCATATTTCAAAGATTTAGAACAAACTTTCCAAAAATTTATCTGAAATTTTTACTTTTAAAATTAAATCTTTATTGTTCACATTATTACATTTGTTTCTCTTTTTTTCCCTTCATAGCTCTCCTCCACCCAGCTCCCACCCCTTCCTTTACCCTTACGTCGCCCTGCATTGACCTCATCCATAGATATATGAATTTATCCAGTCGTCTCCCTGCAACCCCTTTTCCCCCTGAGAATTGTCAGTCCACTTCCTTTCTGTGCTCCTGATTCTATTATATTCACCAGTTTATTCTGTTCATCAGATTTTCAATTCACTTGATTTTTAGATTCACTTGTTGGTAGATATGTATTTGTTTTTCATAATTTTTATCTTTACCTTTTTCTTCTTCCTCTTCTTAAAGAGTACCTTTCAGCATTTCATATAATACTGGTTTAGTGTTGATGAACTCCTTTAGTTTTTTTGAATATGTGAAGCTCTTTATCTGACCTAAAATTCTGAATGATAGCTTTGCTGAGTACAGTAATCTTAGTTGTAGCTTCTTGCTATTGATCACATTGAATATTTCTTGCCACTCCCATCTGGCCTGCATAGTTTCTGTCGAGAAATAAGCTTACAATCGAATGGGTGCTCCCTTGTAGGTAATTAACTGTTTTTCTCTTCTGCTTTTGCTCTTTGTTTTTGCTCTTGATATTTTCATTATGGTGTGTCTTGGTGTGGTCCTCTTTGGATTCCTTTTATTGGGATTCTGTGTGCTTTCTGGACTTGTAAGTCTATTTCTTTCACCAGGTGGGGGAAGTTTTCAGTCATTATTTCTTCAAATAGGCTTTCAGTATCTTGCTCTCTTTCTTCTTCTGGCACCCCCACAATTCTGATGTTGGTACACTTGAAGTTGTCCCAGAGGCTCCTTCCACTATCTTCAAATTTTTTGATTCTTTTTTCTTTTCCAGTTGAGTGTTTTCTGTTTCTTCGTATTTCAAATTTTTGACTTGATTCTTGCCTTCCTCTAGTCTGCTGTTAGGTCTCTGTATATTTTTTATTTCAGTCAGTGTATGTTTAATTTCTAGTTGGTCCTTTTTTATCTCCTCTTGGGTGTTGCTAAATTTATCCATCTTTTTTAGGAAATTCTTGAAAAACCTTATAATTGTGATTTTGAACTCTATATCTAGTTGTTTGTTTTCCTCCATTTCTTTCGTTTGTTATCTGTTTCTTTGTCTCCACATTTTCACTATGGTGGGAGAACTGTCCTGGAATCAGCCTTATCATGCAATACTTGTAAAACTGCAACAGCTTGTCTGTTCAGCTTGGATGGGGTGGAGTCTCAGGGCTTAGAAGACCATCTTGGCTTCCAGTCAGCCCTGCCCTATGTGGCCTCTGGGTCTCAAGTGTCTTTGGTAATTGTTACAGCCCTTTCTGTGTGCACATCTGTGCACGTGCCTCTAGAACTCTGCCTTTCCTGTTCCCTTGCACTCTGGGACCCATATGAGTCTGGGTCCCCAGGATCTCATCCAAAACTGGGGTTTAGTGGAGTTAGAAGTGGCACAGTTTGGTGGCTTTGTCTCCTGCCAACTAGACAAAGCCAGTGACACAATCAGCAGTTTGTCTTCTACATACAGCAGTGTGGGTGGCCCCAGACTTCTGCCCTCTCGTGGCTCCCCTAAATTTCCATGCACTTCTCTCTTTTCACAGTCCAAACTGCCCCTGTAAGAGTCTCGCCCGGACCCCGGGTTCAGTGCCGTAGGGTAAGGGGTTCAGTGCAGTTGGAAGTCTCCATCTCCTTCCTGCCAGAGGAAGCCAGCCAGGAATTGTGGCACCCGTTCTCTCCACACGCACATCTCCGTACCTCAGCTTTTTGTAGCTCTGAGTCTTCGTGAGTCTCTCTTTCCTTCTAGTTGTAGAATTTCCACTCAGCCAACTTTCCTGTAATTCTGAATGATGTCTATTCTGTCTTTTAGTTATAGTTTTAAAATTGTTGTGTGAGGCAGCAGTTTAGGTGTTCACCTATGCCACCATCTTGGTTTCTCCTTATCTGAAATTTTTAAAAAAACAAACAAAAACGAATAGCCACAGCAATCCTGATAAAGAAGAACAAAGTCAGAATGATCATAATACCAGATATGAAGCTATATTACCAAGACATGATTCTCAAAACTGCCTGGTACTGGCACAAGAACAGACATATAGACCAATGGAACAGAATAGAGAACCCAGAAATTGGCTCAAGCCATTATTCTCAATTAATATCTGAGAAAGGAGGCAAAAGCATACAAGGCATCAAGAGACTTTCTTCAATAAGTGGTGCTGAGAAATTTGGTAAGATACACGCAAAAAATGAAACTACATCACCAACTTACACCATACACAAAAAAAACAAACTCAAAATGGGTGAAGGACTTAAACGTAAGACAGCAAACAATAAAAATCCTACAAGACTCCATAGGCAGCAAAATATCAGACATCTGTTGTAGCAATATCTTTACCGACAAAGCCCTTAAGGAAATGGAGACTAAGGAGAAAATAAACAAACAGGACTACATCAAAATAAAAAGCTTTTGCACAGCAAAAGAAATCATCAACAAAACAACAAGAATGCCCACTGCATTAGAGAACATATCCACCAATTATATTTCCAATAAGAGTTTTATCTCCAAAATTTACAGAGAGATCTCATACAACTTAACAAAAGGAATTTTAATGGTCCAATAAAAAATGAGCAAAGGATCTAAATAGACACTTTTCAAAAGAGGGCATTCGGAAAGCCCAGAGACATATGAAAACGTTTTCAAAGTCACTAATCATCCAAGAGATGCAAATCAAAAGAACAAAGATATGCCATCTCAAACCTGTCAGAATGGCTGTCATCAACAGATCAACAAACAAATGCTAGCAAAGAAGATGTGGGGAAAAAGGAACCCTCCTGCACTACTAAATGGGAATGCAGACTAGTGCAACCACTGTGGAAGACAATATGGAGTTTCTTCAAAAAGTTAAAAATGGAACTCCCATTTGACACAATAATCCCACTTCTAGGACTAATCCCAAGAAACCAGAAACATCAATCAGAAATGGTACATGCACCTCTATGTTCATAGCAGCACAATTTACAATAGCTAAGATTTGGAAACAGCCTAAGTGCCCATAATCAGATGAGTGGATTAAAAAACTGTGGTACATCTACACAATGGAATACTATACTACTATAAAAAAGAAGAAATTTTTACCATTTGCAACGGCATGGGTGGAACTGGAGAGCATTATCCTGAGCGAAATAAGCCAGTTAGGAAAAGATAAATATCACATGATCTCATCATATGTGGTATATGATGATCAACATAATTTGATGAACAAGAATAGATCCAGAGACAAATGTTAGCGGGGGTATTAGAGAGCAACCACGGGACTGGTATGCATGCATATTAGCATATCCTATGAACACAGGCATTGAGTTGGTGGGGACTTGCCTGAGATGGGAATGGCTGGAGGGGGTCAATTGGGGAAAAGGGAGACATATGTAAAACTTTAGACAATAAAAAAGAGGAAAAAATCTAGAAAGAAGGAGGAAAGGAGGGAGAAAGGGATAGAGAGAAGGAGGAAGAAAGAAACTCTTATCATTTGCAACAGCATGGGTGGACCTAGAGGTCATTATGCTAAGCGAAATAAATCAGAGAACAATAAATATCACATGACCTCGAGAAAGAAGTTGGGAGAAACCAAGATGGTGGCATAGATGAATACCTAAGCTGCTGCCTCCCACAATTTCAAAATTACAACTAAGTGACAGAACAGACACCATCCAGAACCACAGGAAAGCTGGCTGAGTGAAAATTCTACAACTAGAAGTAAAGAGAAGGACTCACAAAGACTCAGAAGAGCTGTAAAAAGCTGAGGTATGGAGACACGCTCATGGAGAGGAAGGGCAGAGGAGGGTCTGGTTGGCTTCCTCTAGTGGGAGGGAGACAGAAAATCCCAACTGCACTGAACCCCACTTCTGACTGCACTGAACCCCAGTACCAGATGAGACTCATATGGGAGTGTCTGGACTGCTGTGAAAAGGAAGGAGTGCAGGGAACTTAGGGGAGCCTCGAAAGACAGAAGTCTGAGGGTGCAAAAGTGCGCCCACAGAGTGCTGATTGCTGATTGTGCCCTTGGCTTTCTCCAGCGAGAGGAAAACAGAACCTTCCAACAACACTGAAATCCAGATCCAACTGCACTGAACCTCAGTTTTGGGTGAGACTCTGGGGACCCAGACCCATACGGGTCCCTAGAGCACACAGAAACTCAGGGGAACCAGAAAGGCAGAGGTCTGGAGGCAGGCGCACATGCGCAAACACAGCTGATCCTCACAAACAATTGGCTTGGAGGTCAGTTCTCCCCAGTGATACCAACAATAATCAAGATTTAACTACAACAAGACTGTACACACAGTTCACAAAGGGGTGCCCCAAGAATGTCCACCTCAGGTAACTGGGGAGGCAGAGCTCCTGGACCACATAGGACACCTAGCACACAAAGCTACTCTACCAACTCAGGGAAGCAGCGAAATATGCAGAGACAAAAGAACAGATCATAAACGAAAAAAAATGGAGGAAAACAAAAGACTGGATATAGAGTTCAAAACCACGGTTATACGGTTGTTCAAGAATTCCCTAGAAAAAAATGGATAAATTTAGCGAGACCCAAGAGGAGATGAAAAAGAATCAACTAGAAATTAAACATACACTGACTGAAATAAAAAATATTATATATAGACCTAACAGCAGACTAGAGGAAGGCAAGAATCAAGTCTAAAATTTGAAATACAAATAAGCAAAATATACTCCACTGAAAAAGAAAAAAGAATGAAAAAATGTGAAGATAGTGTAAGGAACCTCTGGGATGACTTCAAGTGTACCAACATCAGAATTATGGGAATGCCAGAAGAAGAGAGAGAGCAAGATACTGAAAACCTATTTGAAGAAATAATGACTGAAAACTTCACCCACCTGGTGAAAGAAATAGACTTACAAGTCCAGGAAGCATACAGAACCCCAAACAAAAGGAATCCAAAGAGGACCACACCAAGACACATCATAATTAGAATACCAAGAGCAAAAGATAAAGAGAGAATATTAAAAGCAAAACAGTTAATTACTTACAAGGGAGCACCCATACAATTGTCAGCTGATTTCTCAACAGAAACTCTGCAGGCCAGATGGGAATGACAAGAAATATTCAAAGTGAAGAATAGCAAGAACCTACAACAAAGATTACTCTACCCAGCAAAGCTAACATTCAGAATTGAAGGGCAGATAAGAGAAAGCTAAAGGAGTTCATCAACACCAAACCAATATCATATGAAATGCTGAAAGGTATTCTTTAAAAAGAGGAAGAAGAAGAAAACAATAAAGGTAAAAATTATGAACAACAAATAGATATCTATCAACAAGTGAA
>PVJN01063104.1:0-10806 GCA_004026805.1 Lasiurus borealis
GGGCGGGCCGGGCAGGGGGCGCCACGCGGCGGGCGGACCCCCCCACCCCCCAGCCTCCACCGCCCACCCTCACCTCCCAGGGCGCGCGCTCCGTGGGGCCGGGTCCGCGCGCCCCGCCACGTGGGCGCGCGGGGAGGGGGTGGGGCGCGGCCGCGGCGTGTGCCTGCGTCGCCCCGCGCGTGCCTGTGCGGGCGGGGAAGCGCCGCGAGGCGCCCCGGGCCCGGCGGCCGCGGAGGCATGTGCGGCGCGCGTGCTGGGGCCGGTCCGGGGCAGGCCCCGGCGGAGCCGCCCTGGGCCCGCAGCCAGTCTGCGCTCGCTCGCTCGCCCCGCCGCTTCCTGGATGCCCGGGGATGGGGCGCGGGTGGGGGGTGGGGTGGGGGGCTGGGCCGGGGAGGGCGGCTTGGTGTGGGTGCAGGCTGCAGCTCCTGCTGCTGGACCTGGACCTGGACCTCCCCAACCCTCTCCATCCTCCCCACCCTCTCCATCCCTTCGCCCCAGGGGAGGAAATAGGGGCCATGGTGCCGTCCGTCTGTGGCCCGTCTGTGTGGGCTTTGCCTTTGTTGTTATCTTTTTTGGGGGGGTCGGGGGGAGCCCTGGGCCTGGACACGCCAGGAGGGAGGCGGGCTGCCCCGGGCCACGGCGCATGAGGGCCCGGACGGACGGACAGGGGCTGCCTGACCGGCCGAGCGTGGGTGGTCAGGCCCAAGCCTCCAGGTGGCTGATGCTGCGTCCTGTTTCTGGACCACGGCCTGGCCTGGCACCCCCGGGGTTCCCTGGGCGCTGTCCTGGGCCTGGGTGGGGCCGGCTCCCAGGGTGCGGGGTCGGGAGCACAGCAGCTGGGGTGGGCCCGGGCGCGGGGAGTCAGTCGCTGGAGCTGGGCGCCAGGCTGTGACCGGGGGAGGTCGGTCGTCTGACCCAGGACTTTCCCACCGGACCCTCAGTCCGGAGGTGCCAGGCAGGTGCCCACCCGGTGCCCCTTTGGAGATGGGGGGCCGCCGAGGCCGGGCCAGCGGAGGTGGACGGAGGAGGCCGCCCCCCAGGAGTCCCCAGGGGCCACTCCTCTCCTCGGAAGCCGGTCTCCGGCTCTTCCCCTGGCCGTGGAGGCCCTGCCCCTTTGACCCTGGCTGACTCCTGGGGCTGCCTTTGACCCCAGGGCCTCCGGAGAGCGGTGTGTCCCTGCAGGGAGGACGAGGGCAGCGGAAAGGCCGGGGAGGGAGGCCGGAGGGCCCGGGGCAGTTCCGCGAAGCCCGCCCTCTCGCCCCCACAGCCCGGGAGCGGGCGGGCGGCAGGCAGGTCTGAGCAGGGCGAGGCCTGTCATCGGCACTTGGGGCCCCGCCAGGCGGCTGGGGAACGCTACCTGGGGATGTGTTTTCTGCCCGGGCTGGCAGCCGGCGGGCGCGGGGGCGGGGCGGGCGGCCGCGAGGAATGTGGCGGGCCGACACGTGTCCCTCCCGGCTTTGGGGCCCACTGGCCGGCCGGCCGGGCCGGGAGGGGAGGGGGCAGGCCCTCGGCTCCCTGGGTGCTGGGTGCTGGGCACTGGGTGTCGGGCAGCTGCCCTCATCCCCCTTGTCCCCCTAGCAGCGGGTTCCCTCCCTGACGTCCCCGGGGGTGGGATGGGGGGTGCAGGGGGCGGCCGGCTCAGCTTGGGGAGCACGGGGGGCTGTGGGGGAGCGGGGGTTCGGGGAAGCCCCGTCTCCCCTCCTCGCCAGGTGAGGCTGCGGCGACACCGGGCGTGGAGCGGGGAGGTGATGCCAGTGCCCTGGTATTTCCGCTCGGCGGCGGCGGCGGCGGCGGCTGCTCCGTGGCCCCGCGGCCTCGGCTTGCGGCAGGTCCCGCTCTGTCCTGGGAGCCGGGGCACGTCTGGCACCGGGGCACCCCCCTGGCACCCCCAACCCCCGGGAGGCGCTTGGCTGTGCCTGGAGGAAGCGGAGGACGAGCCTGGGCCCGGCCCCGGGGGCGTTGCCGGGAGCCGGCGGGGACTCGGGGATCCCCGGGGTGGGACCGGAGGAGGGCCTGGGGGGCTGGAGGTGGAACGGGGCCCCAAGGAACCGGGGGAGCCGCCCCGGGCCCTGCCCACCCCCCAGCCCTCAGGCAGCGGGTGTGGCTACGGCCTCCGCTCTCGGTGGTTCCAGGTGGAATGGAGGCTCCGCCTTCCGGGGCCTGGAGGGGGGAGGTGGAGGCAGCCAGGATGTGGGGGTGCCCCCCCCCCGTCCACTGGCCCCCCCAGAGGCCAGGGGCACGTTGCCCGGAGCTGGGCCGGGGCTGGCAGGTGGAGGTGGGTGGGCGGGCTCTCGGGTCTGGCAGGGGCCGTGGGTGGTGGGCTCTGCTGCCTTGGCTGATGGAGGTGCAGGGTGGCAGCCGGGGAGCCCCCCACCCAGAGGGAGGGAGGGAGGGGGGCTGGGTGCTGCCTGGCTGGAAGCCGTGCCCCCCCGGGTGTGGCTGGGGGGTCGCTTGTGGCAGCAGACGGAGTGGAAGGGATTGCAGAGGTGGGCGCAGGTCCCTGGGTGTTACGGGGGGGGCGGGGAGGGCCCTGAGGCTGACCCCGTTTCTGACAGCGCAGCCAGCCTGAGCCCTCAGACACTGCAGCTTCCGGGACCCCCAGCCCTGTTCCCCGCCTGCCTGGTCTCCTTCCCTCCCCCTCTGACTGCCCAGTAAAAAGCCGGGGTCCCTAGGGGCCATCGGGTGCTCAGGGGTGTGTGTGTGTGTGTGTGTGTGTGTGTGTGTGTGTGTGTGTGGTATGGGCATGTGGGGTGTGTGTTATGTGTGTGTGGTGTCTATGTATATGTGGTGTGTGGCATATGTGTTATGTATGTTATGTGTATGTGTGTGTGTGTGTCGGGGGTCGGCCTGTCAGAGCCGTGTCCCCAAATGGGAGGTCTGGTGAGACGTGGGCCCAGAGCCGGCCACACGGCACTCAGTTACCGGGGGCCTGGCAGCCAGGAGCCCCCGCCCACGGGGCCGCTGAGCCTGTGCCCGCACCTCGCTGCCCCCGGGGAGAGAGCATCACCCTCCCTGTTCTCCCGCCCCCCCAAGGAGCTAGGGGCTGGGCTGGTGGAGCCCCGGCTCCCTCCTCACCCACCCTCTCCCCTCCTGGGGCCTGTGTGTACCCCGGCCTTGCTTCCCTCCTACGCCTTCCCCCAGGAGTCCTACTTGGGGGAGGCTTGGCCACGGGGGCCACTGGGTGGGCTGGGAAAGGGGCCGGCTTTGCCCCTGGCCGTGAGGTGGGAGCCGGGGCAGGGGCCCTGTAGTGTGAGGCCGGGGCTTCGTGGAAGGGACGGCGGCTCTCAGGGACCGTCTCCGGCTCTGAGGGAAGATTGGCGCAGAGAGAAGGTTCTTGGGGAGCCGGGCCAAGGCCTGAGGCGGGAGGTGGTCCTGGCGAGACAGGAATCTCCAATCCCAGGCCCAAGCAGGGTCCCCTCCCCGACCTCAGGAAGTTAAGTCCCCTCTCCGAGACCCCCGGTGAGCCATATCCTCATCCCATCCCCATCCCTATCCCCATCCCCATCCCATCCCCATCCTGGGTGAGCAGGGTGCCCATCCCCATCCTCAGGTGAACTGGGTCCCCATTCCCATCCCCATCCCCATCCCCAGGTGAGCTGGGTGCCCATCCTGGGTGAGCTGCATCCCCATCCCATCCCCATCCCCATCCCCATCCCCATCCCCATCCTGGGTGAGCCAGGTCTCCATTCCCCTCCCTGGGTGAGCCGCATCCTCATCCCCATCCCCATCCCCATCCCCATCCGGGGTGAGCCGGGTCCCCATCTTTACCCCCATCCCCATCCTCCAGTGAGCGGGGTGCCCATCCCCATCCTCAGGTGAACTGGGTCCCCATTCCCATCCTCATCCCCATCCCCATCTGGGGTGAGCTGGGTCCCCATTCCCATCCCCATCCCCATCCCTATCCCCACCCCCACCCCCGGGTGAGCCGCGTGTGACCAGGATGAGCCCAGTCCCAGAGGCGGCCTGCTCACAGGCCCATGGGCAGAGGTGCTGGGGGAGCCTGGTCCCGGAGGGGGCGGCCCCAGCTGGCCTCTGCGGTGGAGGGTGGGCCTGCCGTCCATCCCTCCTGCCACCGCCTGGGACCCACGCCTTGTGGGAGGCGCCCCTCCCCCTCCCCTCCCCTTCCCTGCCCTCCCCATCCCCCTGGGTGACAATGGCGGCAGAGACCAGGCCTCTCCAGCTCAGGTTTCAGGAAATGTATCTGTGCTCGGAGCTCCTGGCAGGGCAGACACCAGCCCCGCGCGCCGTGGGGGGCCGGATGGCCGGTGGGGATGGGCAGGAACCCGGCCAGGCTTGAGCTGGGGCCCTGGCCGCCGAGGGCTGACGGCCGGCCTTGCTGGCCTTTGCTGGGCCTTCCCCGTGCGTGAGGGATGCCCTGGCCTGTGGGCGGGGCAGCCTGAGCCCTGGGTGTGGCACAGCCGGTGCTGGGTCTGGCTGCTGCCCTGTCGTCCTGTCTGCCGGCCGGATGAGGGGTTTGGGCCTGGCCGTGGGGGTCAGGTGGGAGGAGGTGGTGGACGGTGGCCGGTCCCGGCCAGCCCACTCTGGCCAGGCCCCGCCAGCCTGGGCGGAGGAGCGCCGGGTCCCTCTGCCTGCTTGCTAGGCCGCCGCCCCCCAGCCCATCCTGGGCACCGGGACCCCGGCCTGTGGGTCTCTGCGGATGGACAGCCTGCCCTCCTGTAGCCCAGGGGCTGGACGCAGGGTGACCGGCTGTCGTGGCCGCGGGGAAACCGAGTCCCCAGCGGCGCCGGACAGAGAGGTGCGGGCGCAGAGGTGCGGGCCGCTCGGAGGGAGGCTCAGGTTCGGGGGCCGGGCTGCTGTGCAGGTGCCCGGAGCCCAGCTGGCGGGCGGCGGCTCCCGAGGGCGGGCGGGCGGGCGGGCGCGTGTCCTGCGGGAGCGGTAACCGGAGCCGGGCTCGGCGAGGTGGCGGTAACCCTACCTGAGCGCCGGCGTGGGGTTTCCTGGGAGCCGGAGGCGCGCCCTGCCCGGTGCCCAGGTGTGGGGTGGGCGGCGGGCCCGGCCCGGCCTGCCCTGCGTGGGGTGGCCGGTGGTGGCCGCAGCCCCCGGCCCGGTTCCCTGCTCCCGCCAGGGCCCCCGCAGCCCCCCGCTCTGCTCTGCTCCGGCCCCGGGTCCCCGTGCACTGTCCTGTGGAGAGACCCCTCCCTTGCTCTCGGCAGCCCCGGTCCCAGCGGAAACTCGGGGGGCCCAGCCCGGACTCCCCCTTAGAACAGCATCTCTGCTCCCCACCCTGGGGCTCCTCCGGGTCATCTGTCCACCGGGCAGAGGCCGGGTCCCCTGCAGAGCTGAGCCTCTATAGGCTCCGGGCATGAAGGAGCAGAGGAAGGAGGGAGACAGGAGGAATGAATGGGTGAGGGAATGAATGAATGAGTGAGTTGGTGAATGAATGAGTTGGTGAGGGAGGGAATGAGGGAGGGAGGGAATGAGTGAGTGAGTGAATGAATGAGGAAATGAGGAATGAGTGAGTGGGTGAGTGAGTGAATGAATGAGTGAATGAGGGAGGGAGTGAAGGGAATGAGTGAGTGAATGAGGGAAGGAGGGAGGGAATGAATGAGAGAATAAGGAATGAGGGAGTGGGTGAGTGAATGAATGAGTGAACAAGGGAGTGAACGAGGGAGTGAGTGAATGAATAAGTGAGCAAATGAATGAGTGAATGAGTGAGTGAATGAGGGAGGGAGTGAAGTGAAGGGAAGGAGTGAATGAATGAGTGAATGAATGAATGAATGAATGAGGGAGTGAACGAGTGAGGGGACGAGCGAATGAATGGAACGGGAAGCTTGGTTGGAGGGGCTGGGCTCCAGCCGCCCCAGACGTGGAAGGGCCAGGGCCAGGCGGCCTGCAGGCGGCGTCTGTGCCAGGGCGGGCGCGCCGTGTGCCAAGGGCTGTGGACTGGGCGTGCTGGGCTGGCTGTGCGGAGGGCAGGAGCTGAGGGCTCCCCACTTTCAGCCTGTGCTTTCTGGGGGTGCAGGCCCCACGTGCCAGCCGGTGGGTGTGAGGTCCCGTGGGTCATCTGGGGTCCGGAGAGTGCGGGGGCGAATGAGGGAGGGCAGCCGGGGAGGAGAGGGTCTCGGAGGGCCAGCCTCGGGCGTCCATTGGCAGGGGGTGTGGCTGATGTGACTGATGCCCATGGCAGAGAGGGGGCCAGGTGGGGTGGCGCTGGGCCTGGGGGTCAGCAGGAGGCTGCTGGTGGTGGGAGCAGCCTGCATGGGGGGAGCAGCCTGTGCAGGGGGGAGTAGCTCACGAGGAGGAGCAGCCTGTGTGGGGGGAGCAGCCTGGTGGGCCTGGGTCCGAGGCGGGCGGGGGGTGAAGCCGTGGCCCAGCACAGCAGCCTGCAGGGCCTGGAAGCCTGGCCTCTGCATGCGGCTCCCAGCCTGGGGGCACCAGGATCCCGGGGGCCTCGGGGTGTGACGGGAACCACAGAGGCACCCGGGGGAGGCCAAGTCCCGCCCCCCTCAGAGGCTCGCGCCGTGAGTGACAAGGCTCTGGTTCCCCTGCAGAGGCGGGCCCAGCGCCGGCGCAGTGACCTCACCCACCCCGTCGCCTGGGCCTGCGGGCAGATGGTCTGGGCGCGGGTGGGGACGGGGTCCCGGGTGCGTTCTCCCGCCCGTGCAGCCGGGGCCCTCGCCACCCAGGGCCTCAGTGAGGCGGGCTGCGTGGGGGCTGCTCCCTCTGCACCCCGTGTGCTGGGAGGGGCATCTCCAGAGCGGGGGCCGGGGCCTGGCCGGGGGGCCTCGCAGGTGGGCTTGCTGAGCCCCCCGCTTCCCTCCGCTCCGGCCACGGCTCCAGCCTCTGCTCGGCCGGGGCCACCCAGGGGTCAGGGCCGCTGGCCGAGGGAGCCGGGACCCCAGGCCCCGCGCCTGCCTGGCTGGGAAGCACCTCCCTCCCGCTGGCGTGGTCTGGGGGCTGCTGGATGGGAGTGGTCCTCGGGGGGTGGAGTTGGGGCTCAGGCTGGGGTCTGGCGGGGCAGGTCTCCCTTGCTCAGTGCAGGCCGCTGGGGGCTCGGGTCCCTGACTGTCCCCCCTTCCTCCCCTACCCCCTCCGTGTCCACAGCGCTCCTTCACGCTCATCATCGAGGCCTGGGACTGGGACAACCAGACCACGCCGGATGGTGAGTTCCTGCACGCCGCCCGGCTCGGCTCCGGCTCGGCCCCGGCTCCGGCAGGGTGGGTGCTGGCGGGGCCTCCCTCCCTTGGGGCACAGGAGGCGCCGTCTGGGCTCCAGAGAAGGCTGTGGCCAGGTCCCCCGCCCTCTGCCAGCTGGGGCGCTGAGCCCCTTTCACCCCGGCTGCCGGGAGCCTCAGCCATGCTGGCGATGGGCAGAGGCGTGTGTGTGCACTGGCCCGTGCCCTGTCCAGCTGCACCTGTGTTCTTTGGGTCGGGTCGGGGGTGTTCGGGGCCGTGTCAGTGGCAGAGAGGAGGGGGGCACTGCCTGGAGGCTCTCTAGCCCCGTGGCGACCTCTCTGCCTCTCTGACCTGGGACATCGGGCCGGCGGCTCTCTCCCCGAGACGCCCCGAGGAGAGCTGGCCTGTGCCTGCCCTGCGGGACCCTGGGTGCAGGGCAGAGAGGTTTCTCCTGGGCAGACGGGCAGCACCATAGGCGGCAGCAGCAGCAGCTGCACGTGCAAAGGCCCTGGGGCCAGTGAGCGGCTGTGTTTAGGGAGCAGCCTGGGCCCTGCCTGGCAGAGGGGAGGTGCTAAGGCCAGCAGGGGAGGGGGAGGGGGGCGGGGTAGGTCATGGAGGCTTTGAGCCCCATCCCAAGCCAATCAGAAGTGTAGGGAATGGCCGAGACCGGTGTGGCTGAGTGGATAGAACGTCGGCCTGCGGACTGAAGGGTCCCAGGTTCGATTCTGGTCAGGGTCATGTACCTTGCTGGCGGGCACATCTCCAGTGTGGGGCGTGCAGGAGGCGGCTGATCGATGTCTCTCTCTCATCGATGTTTCTGACTTTCTATCCCTCTCCCTTCCTCTCTGTGAAAAATCAATAAAATATATTTTGAAAAAAGAAAAAAAAGTGTAGGGAATGGTGCCCCGGTCCCCGTGTGCCTGTGGTTGCCTGCTTGTGCCCCTCCCCCCGTGCATGGCTTGGTTTGAGGTGAGGCCCGGCGGCCGGGGAGAGAGAAGGCGCTTTAAGATGGGCGGTAGATGCCCAGCTGGCGGGGCTCCGTGGCTGAGCACTGACCTATGAACCAGGAGGTCAGGGTTTGGTTCCCGGTCAGGGCACAGGCCCGGGTTTCAGGCTCGGTCCCCAGTGTGGGGCATGCAGGTGGTAGCCGGTCCGTGATTTCTCTCATCACTGATGTTTCTCTCTCTCCCTCTCCCTTCTTTCCTCTCTGAGACCAATGAAATGTATTTTATTGTTATTTTTTAAAATTTATTTTATTGATTTTTTTTTACAGAGAGGAAGGGAGATGGATAGAGAGTTAGAAACACTGATGAGAGAGAAACATCCATCAGCCGCCTCCTGCACACTCCCCAACGGGGATGTGCCCGCCACCAAGATACATGCCTTGCCAAAACCGGTGTGGCTCAGTGGATGGAGCGTCAGCCTTCGGACTGAAGGGTCCCGGGTTCGATTCCGGTCAAGGCATGGACCTTGGTTGCGGCACATTCCCAGTGGGAGGTGTGCAGGAGGCAGCTGATCGATGTTTCTCTCTCAGCGATGTTTCTAGCTCTCTATCCCTCTTCCTTCCTCTCTGTTAAAAAAAAAAAAATCAAAAAAAAAAAAAGATACATGCCCTTGACCGGAATTGAACCTGGGACCCTTCCGTCCGCAGGCTGACGCTCTATCCACTGAGCCACACCGGTCAGGGCAATAAAATGTGTTTTAGAAAAGAGACAGGCAGTAGGTGTGCTGGCAGGAGGCTGGGGCCAGAGCAGACCCTGCTGGGGCAGGACACCGGCAGAGGAGGGGCCGTCAGCCGGGGGGCACGGGTCGGGGAGCCCCCACCTCCCTGCCCCGCCTGCCTGTGGGGGAGATGGGGCGGGAGCCTGCGGCAGCGACCCGGGCCCCCCTGACTCTGCGCCCCCCCAAGAGGAGCTGCTGATCGAGCGGGTGTCGCACGCGGGCATGGTGAACCCCGAGGAGCGCTGGAAGAGCCTGCACTTCAGCGGGCACGTGGCGCAGATGGAGCTGCAGCTGCGGGTGCGCTGCGCCGAGAACTACTACAGCCCCACCTGCAACAAGTTCTGCCGGGCCCGCAACGACTTCTTCGGCCACCACACCTGCGACCAGTACGGCAACAAGGCCTGCCTGGACGGCTGGATGGGCCCCGAGTGCAAGGAAGGTGCGCCGGGGCCCGGGGGGCTGGGGGGCTGGCGGGGGGCGGGCTGGCGGACCCTCTCCCCGACACGCACACCCACGGCGGGCTGCAACCGGCTCTCTGCCCCCCTCTCTCTCTCTCTCACAGCCGTGTGCAAACAAGGCTGCAACCTGCTCCACGGAGGCTGCTCCGTGCCCGGGGAGTGCAGGTGAGTCCCGCTGCCCCTCCTCCTCCCTCCCAGCATCCCCTCCCTCCCAGCATCCCCATCGATGAGAGAGAGACATCGATCAGCCGCCTCCTGCACGCCCCACACTGGAGATGTGCCTGCAAGCAAGGCACATGCCCCCGACTAGAATGGAACCCGGGACCCTCCTCCCGCCCCTAGCAGAGGGTGGCGGGCGCCTGTGGGCCCCGGGGCTGCGCTGAGCATCTGGACGGATGGACGGACAGATGGATGGACGTGGGCCCTGCTCCTGGGCAGCTGGCCGTCGGTGCTGGGGAGACGCTGTCCCAGAGCCTGGGGATGCGGGGGGCCCACAGGGACAGGGGGGCCGGGGCGGGGCGCTGGCAGGGCCATCCCACGGGGCATGCCCAGGGCAGTCCTGTCCCAGGGACCTGAGGGTGGGGGTCTCCCCAGCCCCGGAGAAGCAGGGGGCCTGGGGTTGGAGCTTAGGGGTTGGGGGGACGGGACAGGGAAGCCCCCGCAGCCGCTGGTGTGAGGAGGAGCCGCTGGCGGGAGGCCGGGGCTGCGGCAGCCCAGCAGGAGGCGCAGGGGTGGGCAGGTCCTGCGGATTCTGGGGAGTGGATCTGAGGTTGGGGGGAGAGAGGAGTGGGAGGTCCAGGGCTAGGAAGCAGCCTCCCTCCTGCCGGCAGTGGCCTGGGGTTGGCAGAGACCGGGGTAGTCCTTGGAGGGTGGGGAGCCATGTCAGACCCCGAGGGTGGCATTGGGGCTCAGGCTGAGGTGGCGAGGAGGCAGACAGCCGCCCGGGCCTCCTGCTGAGGGTGAGGCACGGGGAGAAGCCACGGCCAGGGTGGCCAGGAGCTAGGGGTCTGTCAGACAAATGGGGGGTGAAGGGGGGAGGATGGTGGGAGAGACCCTGGGAGGGTAGGGTGCAGGGAGCAGTGGGTGGGCAGTTTATGGTGCAGAGAAGCAGGAGGGGGCAGCTTGCGGGGCCCCAGGCCAGTGGCTTGGAGCAGGGCCCTCTGCCAGTGCGCGGGCAGCAGGGGTGGGCTCCGGGGTGGCCTGGGGCCTTCGGGAGGAGTGCAGGCTGGCCGAGAGGGGCAGGTGGGCAGGGACAGGGCGTTCTGCTCGGCCTGGACCTTCCCTCCTTCCTAGCCCTCCCCGTGGGGTGGGTCTGCTGCCCGGTGCATTCTCAGACAAGAACCCTGAGACCAGAGAGGTTGGTTAACTTCCCCAGCGTCACCCAGGAATGTGTTCGGACAGGAGGGCGCGGTGTGGGCGCCGGGAAGGGGGGTGGTGACCGCTCTGCTTGGCCCCAGGAAAGGGCAGGGGGAGAGCCTCCCCCCAGCCAG
>PVJN01063105.1:0-10851 GCA_004026805.1 Lasiurus borealis
GTCAGGCATTCCGCCCTGCAAAGTTACTCATTTTTTCCCCTCCCTTTCCATACTTTTCTCTTGGGAATGAACTGAGTTTGTGCAAAGGCCGTCTGAAAGCAGTCTGCTAGGAAATGCCCCCTTGCTCAGAGTTGGCCTTTTTGTCCCACTCCGTCCCTTTAATTGCAGTCTACCCAAGTTAAAGAAAGCAATCTGCTTTACCCAAAATTTGCTATTTTAAATCCAAAAACACTCTCCAAGTTGACAGACAAAATTTATTGTCACACCAGACCTGATAAATCTGAATCTGCTTTTTAAAAGGACCACCTAGGTGATTTTTCATGCCTATTCAAGTTGAGCAGCATTGTTCTACAAGGCTCCCCCAAAGCTGGAATCCCTTCCCTCCGAGAATTTTAGATCTACATGGTGATAACGCAGATACCAGGTTTGATTTGTTGTTTTGATAACTTTCCTAGCATTTACTGATCTGGAGGTTAGGGGTATCTTCCTAATCCCAGCCCTCCTCGTGGGGCGCAAGGGTGACCTTCCCCTTTGTTCCTCACATGGACCTCACCAAACCTCTGATATGGTTTATTGAATTTTACTGGCTTGTAAGCCTTCCCCGGGCCACAATGAACTCCCCGAGGTGACCTGCCACATATGTCTCCCCTTTTCCTTCTATATCTTTATTACCCACAATAACTGAGGGTCAGGACAGAGAGGCCCCAGGTGTGTTCCGCCCTCACCCCCACCAACCCTCCCAGGGCAAGCGAGTCCTCCTTCGTAGCTCCTCCTCCTGCGTCAGCAAATACCTGAGACCTGTGGGTCGCAACACTGACCAGAGGGTTCTACAGGTGGAATCCCACGAAACTGCCGCTGGTATTGGGTTATTTTCACCTACAAAAGCAGCAATTTCATGGGACTCGCCAGGTTCCTATTGACTTTTCCCTTCTCAAAAGCTACTTTAGGGCCGAAACCGGTTTGGCTCAGTGGATAGAGCGAAGGCCTGCGGACTGAAAGGTCCCAGGTTCGATTCCGGTCAAGGGCATGTATCCTGGTTACGCGCACATCTCCAGTAGGGGGCGTGCGGGAGGCGGCTGATCTATGTCTCTCATCGATGTTTCTAACTCTATCCCTCTCCTTTCCTCTCTGTGAAAAATCAATAAAATATATTTAAAAAGGAAAAAAAGCTACTTTAGGGACAACATGCGGCCACAGGTAGCGAGTACCCGGCCTGCTAATATCCATGGCCATTTACCGCCCATAAAAGAACGTCAAACGGACACCATCCACTTCCTAAATTCGAGCCAAACGCTCCCCTTAATCAGGCGCGACTCCAGTGCCCCCCGCCAGCCTCCAGATTCCCACTCATCCGCGGCCCCGGAGGGGTGGCCCGGCGCCCTCCAGGCAAGAGCAGAGGCCGGGGGAGCATTGTTCACAGAACCCGCCGCCCCGAGCCGCGCGGGCCCCGCCCCGCCCCGCCCCCCGCTCCCGGCCGGAACTCCCAGAATTCCGCGGCCCAGTGCCCAGTCGCCCACAGCCAAGATGGCGGCGGGGGCGGAGCCAGCGCGGCCGCCGTGGGGCGGGACCGCAGCGACCGGGCGGGGCTGAGGGGCGTTGCCAGGCCGGGGGCTGCCCCAGGGTTCGGCTGTCCGGCCCCAGCGCTACCCGGAGCCGGTCGATGGGCCACCTGTTCCCCGGGGACGTCATGAGGTCTCCGGTGCCCGGCCCGTCCCCAGAGGGCGAGGAGGTCTCGGACAGCACACCCCTCTTGCAGGGCGCCCCGCAGGCGGAGGCCGGTGAGCCGCGGGGCGATCCCTGGGCTTCGTGGGGGAGCGAGCGGCCGTTCGGGGCGGAGATGGCCCGAGTGCCCACGCCCCGGGTCTGTGGGGCCGGAGCTGCTTCGGCCGAGGGGAAGGCGGGCGGGGGCGGGGAGAGCCAGGCGTGAGGGGTCGCGAGGACGGGGGAACCCGCTTCTGGACGCCGGGGGCGGGCGTGAACCGGTGGACTGAGTGGGACCCGGGCGAGTGCAGCCCCGCCCCGCGGGCCCGGGCGGACAACAGCTGGCGCCGCGGGCACTGGGCTCCTGGCGATTTTCGGTAGTAAAATAGGGGAATGAACTGGGGGGGAAGAATCTATAAATCAATAAATCAATGAAATCAATAGGCCAAGGGGCGGGCGGAGGAGCCCGTGTAAGAAGGACCCGGGGGAGATGCCTGCAAGTCGCCGGCGGGACCGAGCCGCCGGCTTTCCCTCCCGGTCCCTCCAGTTTCCGCGGCCGCACGTCCGGCGGCTTGTGGTCTGGAAGCAGCTCCTCGGGCGAGGAAGGGAGACCAAAAAGAAGGAGGTTTATGTTTGTGAGGAGGACGCGGATGGAAATTACTGCATAACCCAGCGAAGATCTTGAGATGGTGCAGCGAGTGATTTTACAAGTGCTGCACTGCGCACTGTTACTTCCGTCTTGACATTTAAGTAAGGAAAAAAACAGTTATCCTCGGGATACATCTATAAAGTTCCAAGGTAACTTGCCAAAGGTCTTGCAACAGATAGAAACGGGGATGCTTCACAATGCACCTTCCCTGAATGGAGGGAGAGGAGGGAAGATTAAGATATTGTGCTGTTTGATATAATTTCTATAATGAAACTTCTTTAAAAGTTAATTAAAACTAAAGAGCAAAAACATTCGGTATTCGGTAGTTGCATTCGGTAGTTGCAAAGAAGTGTGCCTAAGAACAGGTGAATTTAAAAAAAAATTGACTTTTCCCGGCCAAGAACAGTATGGTCTTGTGGTATCTTTTTTATTTCACATTACCAGGTGGCAGCAGTGGAGGTGGCAACATTATAGTTCCGTCTGGCAGCTGGGAGCTTGTTTTGGTGGAGGTTCATGTAAATACTGTACCACAGTGATGTGTTTACCTGGGAGTTGGACTTAGTTCCATAAATCGATTCCCACGGCATATAGTGTTAGAATTTCTATAGTTTTTCTTCGTAAAATAATCTAGTATGGAAATGCAGACATAAATTTCATAACAAAGATATGCCCTAGAGCAGTGGTTCTCAACCTTCCTAATGCCACGACCCTTTAATACAGTTCCTCATGTTGTGGTGACCCCCAACCATAAAATTATTTTTGTTGCTACTTCATAACTGTAATTTTGCTACTGTTATGAACTGTATGTAAATATCTGATATGCAGGATGTATTTTCATTGTTACAAATTGAACATAATTAAAGCATAGTGATTAATCACAAAAACAATATGTAATTATATATTGTGAAATATTTCTTTCTAATTACAAATAAATGAAATTTTGTCTTGAATCGTGGTGTAGCATGGGCAACAGTCTTCATATAACAACAGTAAACTACATTGCTACATTTTGCTACACCAAGGAGCTGTGTGTTGGTTCCTAAGACCATTGGGAAATATGTGTTTTCTGATGGTCTTAGGCGACCCCTATGAAAGGGTCGTTTGATCCCCAAAGGGGTCGCCACCCACAGGTTGAGAACTGCTGCCCTAGAGATTACTAAATTCTGTTGCAATTTGGGAGGAGATATTTCCGTGTGCATATAAAATTTTAGCTCAAATATTAAACATCATTAGTTGTCAAGAAAAGGCAGATTAAAACCACAACGAGTCACTATATTCCCACTAGAGTGACTAAAGTTTAAAAGGCCCTAGATACCAAATGTGGACTAAGACATGAAATAACTAGAACCCTCATTTTGCTGGTAAGAGTGTAAAATGTTACAACCACATTGGAAACTGTTTGGCAATTTATTTTAAAGTTAAACCTACGTTACCATAATATAGCAGCTTTTTTTATAATAATAAAAAAAACTGGCAACAACCTAGGTATCTATCAACAGGTAACCAGGTAAACTAATTGTAGTATGTCCCTACTATGGACTGCTACTCAGTAATAAAAAGAAACTACTAATATACATGTTAAACAATAACCTTCCAGGCCAAAAGTTTTTCTGAAAGGGTGTACTGAGCAATATGCTAATAAAGAAAGGCACCAGGTCCTGGGACATACCATCTAAACCATCAGCAATAGAGCTAGGTGGGAAGGACAGACATGCGGGCGATGATTTGGGGGATGAAAAAATAAAGGGGCAGAGGTGGTAGTGGTCTGATGCAGGGCTAGTTTGCGGATAGTTGTATTGTCCATAAGGAAGGAGTGTTTACTGCTTTTGGATTGGTTGTAGGCAACAGTCCAGAGAGGTTATGCATAAGCAGCATGCTAAGTTACCTGGTGGTAGGCTATCTTTTTAGATGAGATGAAATAGCTACCTAGGAGTTAATTCATATCTTCAACATACATTTGGGAATATGAGCACAGTCTTCATTGGTTTCTTGCACCCACTTCGATTAATGATAACCCTTCCTCCTCCATTCTCGTGTATTTTAATTTAGGACAAATCAGAATTTTTCTCTTGTCACTTAGAACAATCTGGACAGTTCTCAAAAACACTGAGCAAAAGAAGCTACCATATTAACATATGGTTCCCTCAGCATGAAGTTCTAAAATAAGCAAAATTAATTTGTAATAACAGAAAGTTGATCAGTGGTTGCCCTCAGTTCTATTAATTGATTAATCTCCCTCCTCATCCTCGTGTATTTTAATTTAGGACATCTAGAATTGGCTTTAGGTCATTCCAGTAGGCCCTGGAATGCCTCAAGAATTTGTTTTCTCTTATGAAGGAAAATGTTATAATGAGGATACATGGGAAACTTTGTCAAATAAAGAAGTAATAGTATATTCTATTTATATACTCAAATTATTAACATAGATGTAAAATCTCCAGGAGTCTATAAATTCTGATATGCTTTCATTTATAACTATAATTGGTTATTTAGAAATATTGTGTTTTATAGAAAGGACTGGATTCCATGTTAATTGCACTGTAACCAAATCCATAACCATGTCATTTATTAAATTATTTGGGGCAACATTAGTTAACAAAATTACATAAATTTCAAGTGCACAATTCTACAATGCATCATCTGTGTATTACATTGTATGTTTATCACCTAAAGTCAGATCTCCTTTGGTCATCATATAGTTGACTCCTTTTACCCTTTACTCCCTTTCCACCTCCCCCCCCCCCCTCCTTTTCCTCTGGTAAGCATCATACTATTGTCTCTGTGTCTGTTTGAATTTTCATTTGTCATGTTTCTTCTTATGTTGTTTTCAGTTTTGTATCATATATGAATAAAATCATATGGTTCTTGAACTTTTTCAATCTGACTTACTTTGCTTAGCATAATATTTTCAGTATCTATCCATGTTGTCATAAGTAGCAATATCTCATCTTATGGCTTAGTATTCCACTGTATACATGTACCACGTCTTTGTCCAGTCATCTATCAAGGACACTTCAGTTATTTCCATGTTTTGGCCACCATGAATAAATGCTGCAATGAACATAGGGGTACATATTTCTTTGTACATAAATATTTTCAAGTTTGTC
Source organism: Lasiurus borealis (assembly GCA_004026805.1). Taxonomy (NCBI): domain Eukaryota; kingdom Metazoa; phylum Chordata; class Mammalia; order Chiroptera; family Vespertilionidae; genus Lasiurus; species Lasiurus borealis. The sequence goes on from PVJN01063105.1 coordinate 5,458, forward strand.
AGTCTTCATTCCTTAAAGCTTTCTGGAATGTCTGTTTTTCTGCCAATGCCATGTTGTTTTGATTATTGTCGATTTGTAATATAATCTGAAGTTAGGGAGTGTGATACTGCTGACTTTCTTCTTTTTTCTTAGGATTGCTTTGGTTATTTAGGGTCTTTTGTGGTTCCATGCAAATCTGATGATTTTGTTGTTGTTCTATTTCTTTACAAAATGCCATTGGGATTTTGATAGAAATTGCATTGAATCTGTATATTGTTTTGAGTAATATAGTCATTATAATTATGTTGTTTCTTCCATTCCATGAACAGGTAGTGTATCTTTCCTTTTTTTTTCTTTCTTCTTCAATTTCTCATAATAATGTCTTGTGGTTTTCAGTGTATAATTCTTCATATCCTTTAAGTTTATCGCAATTGAAAAATGAATTGTTTCCTTTTTTCATGTTTTTTTTCTGAAATTTTAACAGTGAATTTTTGTACATTTTTCATTAAATATGTACAATGAAAGGAAAATAAGGATGTTTACACTTTCATGAAAATAAGGATGTTTAGAAAAAGTTTCCTATCCATATCAATACATACAGACCCAGGGAAAGGTCCCGGCCTGAAAATCTACCTCCCTAAGTGCAGGACAGATAGAGAGTAAGGCTACCACTTCACTTTGATAATTAAGAGTTTATTAAGGGAAACTTACATATGTGGCACATTTGGCAAGTGTAAATGGATCCCTGCACTGCTTGGCATATACTAGAGAATTATACAGAACAAGACAGGCTAGTCACTAGTACTGATAAGTGACCAGTCCCAGGTACAAATGCTTTACACGCTTGACTGAGTGAAGGAAATGGCCTCTTCCAGGAGCCAGCATGTAGCAGCAGGCAGGGGAGGGGTGGTAATTTACATCAGAACATCCACTACCATCAGATTGTCTCTAAGAGGGGTTTGCCATAAGCAATCTCCATTCTGGCTCTGTCCACCTAGAGGCCCTGGTATTAGCCACTTTATGGAACAGTGTAGACTCCTCCACAATTCAGAATTAGTTTTTTTAGGTGTGGTGCCTGAAGGAGTAAATCATTAGAAATCCTAAAAATTTCTCTTTCCATATGTTTGTAAACATTTTATTTATCTTTTATGTTTGTTTCTGGAACAAACTGATAATGAAATTAGCTGTATCTCATCTATGCCTAAGTGTATGGTTTTGGTTTTCAGAAAAGAAAAGCTGATAAAGTGTTAGTTATAAAATTGTACAGCACTTAACAGACCTTAGAAACCAACTACCACCTACTGGCACATCCTTTTATACATAAACTAGTAGACCAGTGCATGGATTCGAGCACATTGAAAGGAAATTAATTAGAAGAAATATTTTAATATTGCTATTTGCCCTTTCTCCACCAAATTGTCAAATTCATGATTGACAATGACAGATAGAAACACATGCATGCAATTGGCGCCAACAATAGCTTTATATGTATCGTGCATGCGTGATTCAATGTTTATTTTTAAATTGCCAGCATGCATCATATGAACCAGCTGGTTGGTCATTCAGACAGAGAGATGGACACATGGTCACTTTGCCTTTTATATATATAGATACCTAAGGGCCAAAGAAGTTAAGTTCCCAATGATTGCATGAAACTCTATTAAGGACTAACTTAAATTCTGGATTTTAGCCTATCCTTCCTTGACACAACACTGCCACATTTGTGTTATATTTGAGAAATTCCTATTTGCAAAATGCTTCATTTTTACTTGACCCTTAACAAAATTGAAAGTTTTCCACTTCACTAGGAGTAAGATGACTTGGTTCTAAATTATGTATATTGTTTCTTTATTGAGGGAGCTAAAATTAGGTTATGATTCTTTGATATTAAGAATTAATACCTCTTAGGTTGATATAACACAATTCTCAGTAACCCTACTGTGGTTTGCCTTTCAAGTATTTGCTTTAGAGATGCACACAAAATGATTTGGGAAGGGTAGCTCAATGCTGATAAGCAACAGGAAGTCTATAGAGTTTTCTAGCTAATTTAGGTAGAAAAAAGGGAGGGAATTAGGTAAGGAAGAGCAAAGTGTCCCCTCTCAAACATCAAAATTCTTAATTCCTCACATTTCCCACCAGTTGAAAGTTTACTTTTGTATGAATAAGGTGTATCTTAGATACACTTAAGTGGATTTTCAAAATACTGATGCACCAAAAATGAGCTCATTCGTGTTGAAGAAATAAGTTTTTGGGCTTCTAAGACATTTGTTTGTGCTTAAAGGCAGAGCATGGATTTGGAGCCAGAGTGCCTAATTGCCACTCTCAGATCTACTAACTAGTTATGTGAGTTACCTAATCTCTTGTGTTTTCTTTATCCATAACTCAGGGAAAATAATATACTTGATTCATAGGATTATTGTGAGTATTAAAGAAGCTAATAGAAAATGCTTAGAATAGTGTTTGGCACATGGTATTAGTTACTATTAGTATCATTATCATAATTATCATGATAAATAAAAAGAACATTTGGATTTTATATTCCTCAAAGAAGCAGGAATCCATAAAGTGAGGGTCCCATTCTTCACTGTCATGCTCTGTAGAAATTTGTGGTTTTCTAGCTTAAAATATAAGGTATGATGTGTTAGTAAGGAGCAAGCATAAATGGAAATTGATTGAAGAGCTAGGAAGGCATAAGGATTTATCAGGAATTAATTACACATAAGTCAGGGTAAGAGCCGTTGAATATTACCCTTTTTAAAAGCAAAGCTTATGATATTAATTTAGATAGGAAATCTTTTTAAATGTAATTCTCTGGCCAAGGAGGCTCACTAGATCAGTGCCCACCCTCATCTAGAGAAAGCCTTCATCTTTGCATGGGTCAGTGCCCCTCGCCATGGGTTTTCTACTTCAGTCTCAGCCTTTCCCTGTTAAGTACATGTATTTACATGCTCCTCATCCAGGCCCATACCTCCACATTGTCAAATCCTTCCACAGTGAATAAATGCTTGACATCCTCGGGTTTTCACCTCCTGTACCTCCTCACCTCAACTGGAACCTGGCTTCTGGGCATACCACTCTCACTTTGCTCTCTCAAGAAGCGATAGTTTTCAATTTTCTCTTGCCTTGTGTTAATTGATGAGATTGACGCCTCCTTAATCCACATTGATGCTTCTAGACAAGTACCCCTGCACTCTCAATGCCTTTTCCACTACATTGTTGTGTCTTGTTCCCACTTCCTGGCGTTTTGCTTCATTCAGCAAAGGTTTGCCATCTGACCCTCCTCCATCTTCTACAGTATTTCTTGCCATTTTCTTTTTTCTTTTCTTTTTTTTAATATACAGTGGTACCTCGAGATACGAGTGCCCTAACATACGAGATTTTTGAGATACGAGCCATTGAGCGAGCGATTTTTGCTTTGAAATACGAGCAACAGTTGAGATATGAGTAATCTCGCGGATCGGCCGGCTGCACACGACCCACCAATTTACCACGACTAGAGTGTCTCATAGTTTCCCACACCTCAAGGTTACAGAACGAATTAAACTCGTATCTCGAGGTACCACTGTATTTTATTCTTTTTTTACAGAGAGGAAGGGAGAGAGATACAGAGTTAGAAACATAGATGAGAGAGAAACACCCATCAGCTGCCTCCTGCACACCCCCTACTGGGGATGTGCCTGTAACCAAGGTACATGCCCTTGACTGGAATCGAACCTGGGACCCTTCAGTCTGCAGGTTGACACTCTATCCACTGAGTCAAATTGGTTTCAGCTCTTGCCATTTTCTTGAGTGACTTCTCATCCAACACCATGTCCCCTCAGTTCTTTGGACTTCTACATGTCTAATGACTTCCTTTCCTCCTGTCCTCATAGAGCCTTAATATCCTATTTTCTTGCCAGTACTCAAAATTCCCTTGCCCTTTGTGTTGTTACCACCTCCATCTCAGTGTCATGTCTTCTTTCCCAGTAACTACCTCTGAGCACAGGTGTGCAATCCTTTAAAGTCATACACTAGGGCAGATTGCTCCTGCCAGTTTTGTATGGGTAGCTACTCATTTGGCAATATATGTTTCACTGGGAACTTCACACCTCTACTCTGTGCCCTTACCAGGAAACAAACCAGTGACCTTTTGGGATGATGCTCAACCAACTGAGCCACACAAGCTAGGGCTCAGTTAATCCTATCTAATAAAAGAGTAATATGCAAATTAACCACCACTCTGCTACACTACAAGCCACACCCACCAGCCAATCAGGAGCAAGTATGCAAATTAACTCAACCAAGATGGCTGTGGCCGCAGAGCGAGCAGGAGGGAGGCTTAGGTTTTCCCCAGCAATGGAGGAAGCTAAGCTTTCCATATACCCTGGCAGACTCAAGCCTCCACTCAAGACTACAAAGTTTCAATTGTAGAAGATAAATAAATCCCAGATACCAGGGCTTCTCTTTGAGTTACCAGGGGGCATGGCCAGCCTGCCAACCACCACAGGCCCCTCTTCCAGGCTGCCCTATACCCCAAGGGAACCCCCACCCTGATTCAGGACATCTTTCAGGGCAAACCAGCTGGCCCCCACCCATGTACCAGGCCTCTATCCTATCTAATAAAAGAACAATATGCAGATTGACCATCACTCCAACACACAAGATGGCTGCCCCCATGTGGTCAAAGATTCTGACTCCATGTGGTCACAAGATGGCCACCACCAGATGGCCAGCAGGGAGGACAGTTGGGAAGGACCAGGCCTGCAAGGGAGGATAGTTGGAGTCTGTTAAGCCTGCAAGGGAGAGCAGTTAGGGGTGACCAGGTCAGCAGAGGAAAGAAGTTGGGAGTTGACTGGGCCTTCAGGGGAGGGTAGTTAAGGCATCAATCAGGCTGGCAGGAGAGTGGTTAGGGGTGATCAGGCTGGTAGACAGAAGCAGTTAGGGGCAATCAGGAAGGCAGGCAGGCAAGCAATTGGGAGACAGCAGACCTGGATTGTGAGATCAGTGGGATCGGACCTAAATGGGCAGTCAAGACATCCCTGGAAGGGTCCCAGATTGGAGAGGGTGTAGGCCGGGCTGAGTGACACCCCCTAACCCCCTGTGCACAAGTTTCATGCACTAGGCCTCGGGGCCTATATATTAAAGGCAATATGCAAATTAACCCTCAGGCCCTCACAAGATGGCTGCCTTCAACCAGGCCAGCAGAGGTGTTAGTGAAGGACGACTAAATGACTAAATAGCAGGCTGCATGGGGTGACCAGGACTCAGGGGCGACAATTGGGGGCAACCAGGCCAGCATGGGGGCAGTAAGAGGTGACCAGGCTGGCAAGGGGAGCCAGTTAAGGGCAACCAGGCCAGCAGGGTGGGGGACAGTTTTGGGTGATTAGGCTGGCAGGGGGGTCAGTTTTGGGCAGACCAGACTGGAAGGGGGGACAG
>PVJN01063106.1:0-10851 GCA_004026805.1 Lasiurus borealis
TTGAACTCTATATCCAGTCGTTTTTTTCCCTCCATTTCTTTTGTTTTTGATCCCTTCCCTTGTCTTGGCATTTTCACTATGTCGGGGAAACTTTTTTACTTGCAAGACCACAGAAGCCTCTGTTGAGCTTGGGATGGGTGGAGTCTCAGGGCTTAAGGGACTGCCTTGCCTTCCAGTCGGCCCCGCCCTCCACGGCCCCCGAGTCTCACGTGACTGGGTAATTGCTGGAGCGGTCCTTGTGCGTGCGCGCCCGCAGTGCCTCTAGACCGCTGCCTATCCAGCTCCCCTGCTCCCCTGCGTACCAGGACCACACGAGTCTAGGTCTCCAGGGTTTCGCCCGAAACAGGGGCCAGTGGACTCAGAAGTGGCACAGTTGGGAGGGTCTGTCTCCCGCCCAGTCGCAAAAGCCAGCAGCACAATCAGCAATCTGTCCTCGGTGTGGTGCCGGCGCCCTGTGTGTGCGCGTGCGCACCACCGTGGCCAGGCCTCCTATCTTTTGCGACTCCCCTAAATTTCTGTGCACTTCTCCCTTTTCACAGTCCAAACTCCCCCCGTATGAGTTTCAGCTGGATCTGGGGTTTAGTGTCGTAGGATAAGGGGTTCAATGCCATTTGGGCTCTCCGTTTCCCTCCCGTCAGAGAAAGCCAGCCAGGTACTCGGGCACCCGCTCTCTCAGCGCGCGTGTCTCCGTACCTCAGCTTTTTGCAGCTCCTCTGGGTCTCTGTGAGCCCCTCTCTTTCCCTCTAGCTGTAGAACTTCCACTCAGCCAGCTTTCCTGTGGTTCTGGATGATGTCTGTTCTGTCTTTTAGTTGTAGTTTTGAAATTGTTATGCGAGGCAGCAGTGTAGGTGTTTACCTATGCCGCCATCTTGGCTCCTCTCCGATCCTATTTTTTTTGTCGTTTTTGTTTTTCCTATCTCTGTAGTTGCTTTATTTTTCTTTTTAATTTTTAAATTTAATAAATCTTTTTCATATTATTACAATTGTTCCTCTTTTCACCCTATATCTCCCCCCATACCTCCCTCCATCCAATTCCAACCCCACCCTCTGTCCATACCTCCCCTCACTGTCCTCATCTATAGGTGTATAATTTTTGTCCTGTTTCTTTCCGCACCCCCCCACACACACCATTTTTCCCGCCTGAGAATTGTCCCTTTCTATGCCCCTGATTCTATTATATTCACCATTTTATTCTGTTCATCAGATCTTTCTTTCACTTGATTTTTAAATTCACTTGATGACAGATATGTATTTGTTGTTCATAATTTTTAACTTATCTTCTTCTCCATCTTCTTAAAGGATACCTTTGAACATTTCATATAATACTTGTTTAGTGTTGATGAACTCCTTTAGCTTTTTCTGTGAAACTCTTTATCTGCCCTTCAATTCAGAATGATAGCTTTGCTGGGTACAGTAATCTTGGTTGTAGGTTTTTTTAAAACATATTTTATTGTTTTTTTACAGAGAGGAAGTGAAAGATAGAGAGTTAGAAACATTGATCAGCTGCCTCCTGCAAACCCCCCACAGAAGATGTGCCCTTACCAAGGTACATGCCCTTGACTAGAATCAAACCTGGGACCTTTCAGTCCACAGGTTGACGCTCTATCCACTGAGCCAAACTGGTTTTGGCGGTTGTCGGGTCTTGCTATTGATCGCTTTGAATATTTCTTGCCACTCCTGTCTGGCCTGCATAGTTTCTGTTGAGAAGTCAGCTGACAGTCATAAGGGTGCTCCTTTGTAGGTAATTAACTGTTTTTCTCTTGCTGCTTTTAATATTCTCTCTTTGTCTTTTGCTCTTGGTATTTTAATTATGATGTGTCTTGGTGTAGTCCTTTTTGGATTCCTTTTATATGGGGTTCTGTGCGCTCCCTGGACTTGTAAGTCTATTTCTTTCAGCAGGTGGGGGAAAGTTTCAGTCATTATTTCTTTTTCTTTTTTTAATTAATTTATTTAATAAATCTTTATTGTTCAGATTATTACAATTGTTCTTCTTCCTCCCTCCCCCCCCCACATATCTTCCCTCCACCTGGCTCTCTCCACACCCTCACCCCTTACCTCCCCCACATTGTCCTCATCCATAGGTGTATGATTTTTGTCCAGTCTCTCCCTGCACCCCATTACCTCATTCTCCCTGAGAATTGTCAGTCCACTCCCTTTCTATGCCCCTAATTCTATTATATTCACCAGTTTATTCTGTTCATCAGATTTTTGATTTTTAGATTCACTTATTGATAGATATGTATTTATTGTTCATAATTTTTATCTTTACCATTTTCTTCTTCCGCTTCTTAAAGAATACCTTTCAGCATTTCATATAATACTGGTTTGGTGTTGATGAACTCCTTTAGCTTTTCCTATCTGCCCTTCAATTCTGAATGACAGCTTTGCTGGATAGAGTAATCTTGGTTGTAGGTTCTTGCTATTCATCACTTTGAATATTTTTTGCCACTCACTTCTGGCCTGCATAATTTCTGTTGAGAAGTCAGCTGAGAGTCGTATGGGTGCTCCCTTGTAGGTAACTAACTGTTTTTCTGTTGCTGCTTTTAATATTCTCTCTTTGTCTTTTGCTCTTGGTATTTTAATTATGATGTGTCTTGGTGTGGTCCTCTTTGGATTCCTTTAGTTTGAAGTTCTGTGAGCTTCCTGGACTTGTAAGTTTATTTCTTTCCCCAGGTGGGGGAAGTTTTCAGTCATTATTTTTTCAAATAGGTTTTCAGTATCTTGCTCTCTCTCTCCTTCTGGCACCCCCATAATTCTGATGTTGGTACGCTTGAAGTTGTCCCAGAGGCTCCTTACACTATCTTGACTTTTTTTTTCTTTTTTCTTTTCCAGTGGAGTGTTTTCTGCTTCTTTGTTTTTCAAATCTTTGACTTGATTCTTGCAATCCTCTAGTCTGCTGTTAGGTTTCTGTGTAATATATTTTTTTTAATATCAGTCAGCGTATGTTTAATTTCTAGTTCATCCTTTTTCATCTCCTCTTTGGTCTTGCTAAATTTATCCATTTTTTTCTATGAAATTCTTAAAGAACTTTATAACCGTGGTTTTGAACTCTATACCCAGTTGTTTGTTTTCTTCCATTTCCTTTGTTTGTGATCTCTTCTTTTGTCTCCGCATATTTCGCTGCTTCCCTTGGTTGGTAGAGTAGCTTTGTGTGCTAGGTGTCCTTTGTGGCCCAGTAGTTTTGCCTCCCCAGTTACCTGAAGTGGACACTCTTGGTGCACTCCTTTGTGGGCTGTGTGCACAGCCTTGTTGTAATTAATTCTTTATTGTTGTTGGTATCACTTGGGGGAATTGGCTTCCAAGCCAATTGGTTGTGAGGATCAGCTGTGTCTGTGTGTGCATGCTTGCCTCCAGATCTCTGCCTTTTGTGCGTGTGCACGAGCTTCCAGAACTCTGCCTTTCCAGTTCCCCTGAATTTCCTTGTGCTCTAGGGACCTGTATGAGTCTGGGTCCCTAGCGTCTCGCCTGAAACTGGGGTTCAGTGGAGTTGGACCTGCATTTCAGTGCTGTTGTGAGGTTCTGATTTCCTCCCACTAGAGAAAGCCTGGCACAATCAGCAGTCAGCACTCCGTGTACGCACTTTTGTGTGCACTTTCACATGCACTTTCGTGCTCCCCCAGACCTATGTCTTTTGCGGCTCCCCTAAGTTTCCATGCACTCCTTCCTTTACACAACAGTCCAAACTCCTCCATATGAGTTTCACCTGGAGCTGGGGTTCAGTGCAGTTGGGAGTTTCTGTCTCCCTCTCGCTAGAGGAAGCCAGCCAGACCCTCTGCCACCCATCCTTTCCACGAGTGTCTCCGTACCTCAGCTTTTTCCAGCTTTTCTGAGTCTTCACGAGTTCCTCTCTTTACTTCTCGTTATAGAATTTTCAGTCAGCCAGTTTTCCTGTGGTTCTGGATGATGTCCGTTCTGTCTTTTAGTTGTAATTTTGAAATTGTTGTGCAAGGCAGCAGTTTAGGTGTTCACCTATGCCACCATCTTGGTTTTCAGGCAGTCATTATTTCTTCAAATAGGTTTTCAGTATCTTGCTTTTTCTCTTCTTCTGGCACCCGCATAATTCTGATGTTGGCACATTTGAAGTTGTCCCAGAGGCTCCTTACACTATCTTAAAAATTTTTGTGTTCTTTTTTTTTTTTGCTTTTCTGCTTCTTTGTATTTCAAATCTTTGACTTCATTCTTGTGTTTCTCTAGTCTGCTGTTATGTCTCTGTATTATATTTTTTCTTTCAGTCAGTTGGTCCTTTTTCATATCCTTGAGGGTCTCACTAAATTTATCCATCTTTTCTAGGAAATTCTTGAAAAACCTTATAACCGTGGTTTTGAACTCTATATCCAGTTGTTTGTTTTCCTCCATTTCTTTCATTTGTGACCTGTTTCTTTGTCTCTGCATTTTGGCTGCTTCCCTGAGATGATAGAGTGACTTTGTGTGCTAGTTGTCCTATAGGACCCAGTGGCTCAGCCTCTCCAGTTAACTGAGGTGGACACTCTTGGTGCAACCCTTTGTGGGCTGTGTGCACAGTCTTATTGTAGTTAAATCTTAATTGTTTTTGGTATCATTGGGAGGAATTGACCTCCAGGCCAATTGGTTGTGAGGATCAGCTGTTTCTATGTTGGGAGAACTTCTGTGCTGGAGTCAGCCTTATGATACAAGACTTACAAAATTGCAAAAGCCTCTGTGCTCAGCTTGGATGGGGCGGAGTCTCAGGGCAGAGCAGACAGCCTTGGCTTCCCTTCAGCCCTGCCCTATGAGGCCCCTGGGTCTCAGTGTTCCTTGGTAATTGCTTCAAGCACCTTTGAGATAAAGTTGCTCTCAAGTTCCACCTGCTGCCAGACAGTCCAGTTTCTCCTATAATGAGTCTGGGTTTCCAGAGTCTCACCCAGATCTAGAGTTCAGCACAGTTGGGAGGTGCCATTTCCCTTCCACTTCAGAAAGCCAGGTGAGTACTCAGCTGTCAGTCCTTTCCACGTGCACGTGCGTCTCTGTACCTCACCCTCTTGCAGCTTCTTTGAGTCTCAATGTGCTTTTCTCTTTCCTTCAAATAGTAGAATTTCCACTCAGCCACCTTTCCTGTGGTTTTAGATAGTGTCTGTTTAGTCTTTTAGTTGTAGTTTTGACATTGTTGTGCGAAGCAGCAGTTTAGGTGTTTACCTATGCCGCCATCTTGGTTTCTCTCTCCATGATCCTATCTTATCACTTAGAAAATTACAAGGGTTTTAGGAACTTTATAATAGGAACCCTGGACAAACACCAAAATAAATATTTCTTACATCATCACAGCACACTCTTCCATCCTTGAAAACTAATGAAAAGTATGAAAACAAAACAAATTGTACCCCACCTTCCCAAACTCTACTTGGTAAAAGCTAAGGTAATTAGAGATCTGGAAAGAACTCAGATTAGGCATGAACAAAGTGAAAATAAATTATGTTAAAATTGTGTTGATCATTATAGCAATAATGATGATGATGATGATGATGATGATGATGATAATAAAATGGGTCATTGCATTCAAAAGAGAGAAGAAGAAACTAGGCTAGAAGAAAGCCCACTGAGTGAAGAATGTGTTCTGTATTTTGTACTATAGGTAAAAGCAGTATAAGCAAGTATTGTAGGGAAGGAAGATACCTCCCCCGCAGTGTTCTTTCTGCTGCTCTAGTAATTACATCTATGTAAGACAGATTAACATGAAAAAGGAACCAAATTTATAACGGAAACCCCGCATACTAGTACATGGCGAGTGAGAGGCCCCACCAACATGCAAGGTTCAAGGACAGAAAATTAAAATGAAGTATCACTGGCATTTTTAAAATCCTCACCAGAGGATATATGGAATTGATTTCAGAGAGAAAAGGAAAGGGAGAGAGAGAGAGAAACATAAATGGTGAGAATCATTGAGCAGCTGCCTCCTGCACACCCCCTGCTGTGGGATCAAGCTCACAATCCAGGCATGTGGCCTAATTGGGAATTGAACCTGAGACCTTTTGGTTCTCTGGCCTACGATCTACCACTGAAGCACACTGGCCATGGCTATGTGGCATTCTGAGTGAAGGATGAGGTCAGGTGCCTCAGGGCTTCAAAGGGTCATTGGAGGAAGGTAAGAAGAGGAGATGTTCAATAGTTAATAGTTTGCCCTGCCGTGTAGATAGCGCATACAAAGTTTTTTCTGGTGATTTCTTATGACAGGCACATTTCTCTTGTGCCCCCAGGGTCTCTGTTGCCTTTAGTTCAAAATAGTCTGCATACCACAGAGGCACATCTTAGGGCGGCTCTTCCTGTACCCTACAGTACACACTCAGTAAAATAACCCAACTTATAGATGATAAAACAGACTGAGATGAAAAAGCAGATTGTAAAGCTATCTTATCTTATACTTTAATTAAGTAATTTTGAAATGGAGACTTAGCCAATAAATTCGAATAAAGATATTTGAATATAGTAGAATCAAATTTCTGGTATGGTAAAAAGTGTAGATGTAGCCTCCTCCCCCACTTCCCACAAGTTGAGATATTTAGAGAGCAGATGATAGATATGAAGGAAAAGTCAATATAAATATAATTGGTCTCCTATTGTTTCTATGGAAAAATGTCTGTTGAGCCTGGCTGGTGTGACTCAGTTGGTTGGTTGTTGTCCCATGCACTGAAAGGTTGCTGGTTTGATTCTTGATCAGGATACATGCCAGGGTAGCAGCCAGATCCCTGGCAGGGGCATGCAGAAGTCAGCCTATCAATGTTTCTCTCTCTCTCCCTCTCTTTTCCTCTCTCTCTAAACATCAATAAAAAAATTTAAAAATATGTTGAACACTATGTTTCATAAAACTTAAAAGAATATTTGTACAGTTTATTAAATAAAGTTTTGTTTCCTTACTCTCAATGATGATATTTATAGTGTAATTTATTTCTGCTGTTTTTAGTACCGTGTGTAGACAGCTGATGTTTTGGAATAAACATCATTATTATGGAAAATTATTTAATTCTAAGCAATCAATTCATTAGTGAATACACAAATACATTAGGAATATCCAGAATGGTACTCCAAGGTAAAGGATTTGGGAGTGTTTATTTCACTCACTCACTCATTCATTAATTCATTCCTCTGTAAGTTCCAGGAGGGCAAAGACTTTGCAGGCTTTTTTTCATTGCTATATACCCCTGGGCCACAAACAGTCTTTAGTTTATAGTAGCAGGGGAGCAGATATATGACCCACAAATACACCACTTTGGCTTGTGGATTATTTTGAACTGAAGGCAATCAAGACTCAGCAGACTCATGAAAGACTCTTCTATCTGCCTTAACTACTAAAAGCATTTAGATGGAGGGCCTGGTCCAGAAAGAGAGCTATTACCAGAGATAACTTTGATCTGAATGCCTTACTTGTATGGCAGGGCAAACATGGAATTGCTGAACATCTGCTCTTCCTACTGTCCTGGAAAATACTCTCTCTCCTTTGAAGCTCCAGACCCTTATCCCATTTCTTAACTCAGGATGGCACATCAACCTCAATGACCAGCCTTGCCTGGGGTTTCATGTTTTCAAGGGCTCCCTTATGTAAGTAATTAAATTGCTTTTTCTCCTCTTAATCTGTCGCATTTCATTTTAATTATTAGACCAGCTAAAAGAAGGGTGGAGGAAAAAATTTTCCCTCCTAGCAGTATTCAATACATGTTTGTCAAATTCACTAATCCATTTATTCAACCAGCATTTATTAATGACCATATAGACACTGTACTCAATACCACAGAAGCAAACATGAGGAAGTCATTGTTCTTGTCTTCAGAGAGCTAAAGGTATACTAGAAGAAACAAATATTGTGTAGTGATAAGTATATGTTCAAATATAAGCATATAAAGGAGAGCATATTATATGGTGGGGACTGAGGGCTAAATGAATTTTATAGGAAAATAGATACCAAGAAAAGGATGTAATAAGATAGGAGGCATAGCTAAAAGAGAAATTATGATTTGTGACTCTGGAATCTGTCCCATTCAAATTGCTTAAACTGACCACAAAGTTGAAAGCACTATTTTTTTTGATGGTTGAATATTTGACTGCTATTAAAGATGCATGGAGTCCGGGTGGCTTGGCTTGGTGATTGAGCATTGACCTGCTGACCTATGAACTGGGAGGTCACTATTCGATTCCTGGTCATGGCACATGCCCAGGTTGCAAGCTCCATCCCCACTGTGGGTGTACAGGAGCTCGCCTATCAGTGATTCTCTCTCATCACATATATATGACTATATATAATATATATATTTGATTCATAGATAAATTAGTTGCTCTATTTTAATCAGCTGCCAATAGGACCACTTCTCTTTAATTGTCCATTATTTTCAATTCCTGTGCAAATACTTCGTTTTAAAGTCTTGATTTCCTTGATTTATGTGCAGATTACCATGTCACTCGGGTGATTCCAGGCACTGAGGCCATGTATCTTGAGCAACTGAAGGTGTTGATTCAAGCTTAAAAACAATGTTCTTGAGAACCAAAGAGGGCAGTGTAGGTACACGATGGGACTCCCCGCCTCCTGCAACCACATCAAAATTACAAGTAAAATACGGAACAACTATCATTCAGAACCGCCTGAAAGGTGGCTGAATGGAAGTCCTACAATTAGAGAAGTAAAAGAAGAAAGTATATTGATGCCGAAACCGGTTTGGCTCAGTGGATAGAGCGTCGGCCTGCGGACTGGAAGGTCCCAGGTTCGATTCCGGTTGGGGGCATGTACCTTGATTGCGGGCACATCTCCACTGTCGGGTGTGCAGGAGGCGGCTGATTGATGTCTCTCTCTCATCGATGTTTCTCTCTTTCTATCCCTCTCCCTTCCTCTCTGTGAAAAATCAATAAAATATATTAAAAAAAAAAGTATATTGAGATTGGGATATCTAGGCTGGAAGGGTCCCCTGTGAGGAACAAGGGGTTCCAGCGCCCCCTCGCCCCCAGCCCAGGGTCATTGATGAAGGACTGGTGCAGATGAGGGGTGGGGGGAGATACCACAGGGTAAGTGTGAGGGACTGCAGAGGTGCAGAGGTGCAGAGGGGAAGGAGCATGGGAAAGTTCTAAGAGGAGACCTATTGGTAACTCCTAGCTCAGCACAGGAGACCTACCACATGCCAGGCCTTGCAGAAAGGGCTTTGTATATAGTATCACACTTACACACATGTAATCATATGTAATCTCCTGCAGAATAAAAGAGTAACTGACTCATTGGGTAAGTAACAGGCAAATAGAGAGCAGGCCTGGTTGTCTGCTTCTGGTGCTCCTGCTTTAACCACAGGCTACATTCTCCAGTGGTAGATAAGACACCCATTGGTTTTCAGTGATGGCTGAAATCACAGCCTGGTAGACACCTCAGGTGAACTGGTATTGGAAAGGAATGCTGGGAATAATACCAATGGGTACGTTTGTGAAAACATGGGATATTTATATTTTTGGACTTCATTGTCAGAATATTTTCGGTGTCATTTACTAAATGAAGTGTGGATTTTTTTTTTTTTTTTTGGCTGAACGGGGGTTATCTGGGCACCAGAAACCCACATCAAAACCAGGACGAATCAGAAAGTAATTTGAGTTTTCTTGGCACTCTTGCTTCAACAATGTAGGATCTAGGGCACTGTAGTAAAATGGTCCTCATTTTCTGTTCCAAGGACTTCTTTTTCATGTGACCAAGTACGATTTTTTTGGTCTGGTCGAGGAGGATGTGTGGCCACGTTGCCGATCCTGGAGAACAGGTGATTACTCATCATTGGTGTTTTCTGGACGAGACAGTGGCACTACCCGCTCCAAGTGCCCCCACCGCGTCCTCCCGCTCCCTCCCCGCAGGCCCCCGCCGCAGACGGGGAAGGCGCCGGGCCCGCTAACTGCATCCCACAGCGGCGCGCCGCGGCGGTCGGAGCGGACGCGGGATGGTCGCGCGTCCCCCGCAGCGCAGAGCGGGGCAGCCGGCGAGCCTGGGGAAGGTACGCGCGGGGGATCCGGGCGCCGAGCGCCGTCAAAAAAGAGCCGAGTGTCCCCCGGGCAGCGGGGGCGGCTGCCCAACGCCGGTGTGACAGCGGCGGCCCGGGCCCACCCTTCGCAGCGCGCGCTCGGGGCGGGGGTGGGGGAGCGGGGACCTGGCGACGGCGGACGGGGTGCGCTCCCAAACCCTCGTGCGCCCTCGTTCCCGAGGCCCCGGGGAAGGGCCCTCCACCAGGCCCAGCCTGCGGGCGACAGCGCCGCAGCCCCGGTGGGGCCCGGCCGGCCGCCAGGGGGCGGGAGCGGCGCCGCGAACAATGGCCGCGCCGGCGCCGGCGGGCGGGAGCGCGCGGGCGGGGGCGCGCGGCGCGGGCCCGGGAGGGCGCGGCGGGAGCGCCGGGGAGGCGGGCGGAGGCTGGGGGCGGGGAGCCCGAGGGGTGGAAGCCGGCGGCGGCGGCGGCGGCGGCGGCCGAGCGGGGTCAGTTCTGTGGAGTGTTTGCCAATGTGGGAGCCGTCCGCCGAGCGTCCCCGGCCAGAAGGTAAATACTCGGCCGGGGGGCGCCCCGGAGGCCCCGACTTCCGCCCGGCGCGCGGCGGGGACCGAGGGCGCCGGGGCGCCCTGCAGAGCCTCGGTGCGCGGCGAGCCCCGGGGACCCGGCCCCTCGCGGCCTCGGGCCCCGCGCCTCCCCCTCGGGCGCGCTCCTGGCGGGAGGGGGAGGGGAGGCGGCGGTGGGGGCAGGGCGGCGGGGAGGGGGCGAATGAATGGGGGGTGCGTGGAGGAGGTGGGGCGACACAGGTGTCGGGAGGGGAGGAGCCGGGAGGAGGCTGGGAGGCGGCACTAGTGGGGCGCCGGGGTGCGGGTCGTGGGGTCTGGAACTGCACGGAGGCGCCGGGAGG
>PVJN01063107.1:0-10847 GCA_004026805.1 Lasiurus borealis
CCCCGACTGGCCTGGTTGCCCTATGCAGCATGCTACTCAGTGGTTTGGTCATCTCTCACTATTCCCCCTGTGGCCTGATTGTCCCGTGCAGCCTGTTTGGTCGTCTGTTGGGTTGCAATGGTCACTTAGGCTTTTATATAGATAGATGTGTTATGGTGAACTGTGATCAGTGCTCTCTGATATTACTTTTGTCATGATTTTGAGATACCCTGAACCATGCCTGTAGGAGACAGCAAACTTCACCCATGAATGTCGTGAGTGTGTGTTCTGACTGCTCTGATGACCAGTCATTTCCCTGTCTCTCTCCCTCACTCTGGCCTTCATATTCCTGGAGACACATAATATTGAGATTGGGCAAATTAATAAGCCTACAATGGTCTCTAAGTGTCAAGTGAAAGGGAGAATCCCACACCTCTCACTTTGAATCAAAAGCTAGAAATAATTACATTTAACGAGGGAGGTGTGTTGAAAACCAAAAGCTGGGCCTCTTGAGCCAAACAGCCAAGTTGTGAATGCAAACGAAAAGTTCCTGAAGGAAATTAAAAGTGCTATTCCTGTGAACACACCAATGAAATAAGAAAGCAAAATAACCTCATTGCTGATATGGAGAAAGTTTTAGTGGTCTAGATAGAAGATCAGCCACACCATTCATTCTCCCTCTCTCTCTCTCTCTTTATATATTTTATTGATTTTTTTTTTTTAACAGAGAGGAAGGGAGAGGGATAGAGAGTTAGAAACATTGATGCGAGAGAAACATCGGTCAGCTGCCCCCTGCACACGCCCTACTGGGGATGTGCCCACCACCAAGGTACATGCCCTTGACCAGAATCAAACCTGGGACCCTTCAGTCATCAGGCCAACGCTCTATCCACTGAACCAAACCAGTTAGGGCCACATCATTCTCTTAAACCAAAGCCTAATTCAGAGCAAGGCCTCAACACCTCAGTTCCATGAAGGCTGAGGGAAACTGCAAAAGAAAAGTTTAAAGTTAACAGGGGTTTAAGGGAAGAAACCATCTCCATCATGTAACAATGCAAGGGCAAGCAGCAGCACGGGATGTACTGGTAAAAGCTGCGTCAAGTTACCCAGATCTGGCTAAGAAAATTAACAGAGGTTTCTACACTATAAACTACAGAGTTTTAATTAGGCGAAGCAGCCTTCTATTGGAAGAAGATGCCATCCAGAACTTACACAGCTGGAGAGGAGAAGTCAATGCCCGGCCTCACGTTTCAAAGGACAGGCTGACTCTCCTTCTGGGGGCTAATGTGGTTGGTGCCTTTAAGTTGAAGCCAATGTCCATTTACCATGTGAAAATCCTAGAGCCCTTAAGAACTCTGCCTGTGCTCTAGCAACGGAACAACAAAGCCTGGATGGCAGCTCCTCCTGGGTTACTGCCTCTATGAAGCCCACTGTTGAGACTTACTGCTCAGGAAAAATGATTTCTTTCCAAGTATTACTGCTCACTGAGAAAGCTCCTGGTCACCCAATAGCTCTGAGGGAGATGTATGATGACGTTGATGTTGTCCTCATGCTTGCTCATACAACACTCATTCTGCAGCCCATGGATCCAGGAGGGATTAGTTTCAGCTTTCAAGTATTAGTATCAAAGAAATACACTTCGGCCCTGGCTGGTTCAGCAGGGGTGGGGAACCTTTTTTCTGCCAAGGGCCATTAGAGTTTTTATAGCATCATTCATAGCCCATACAAAATTAAAAATTAGCCTGCTATGTTTGGTCAACCATCTAATTAGTTCACCCCTAATGCCTTGGCAGGGCCAGACCAAATGATATGGCTGGCCTTACATGGCCGGAGGGCCTGATGTTCCCCAGCTCTGGGTTAGAGCATTGGCCCTAGGACCAAATGATCATGGCCTTGATTCCCGTCAAGGGCACGTACCTCAGTTGCAAGTTCGAGCCTTGGCCCCGGTGGGGGCACAAACAGGAGGCAACCAAATGATATGTGTCTCTCACATCGATCTTTTCCTCTCTCTGTCTCTCTCTCCCTTCTCCTTCCCTTCCACTCTGTCTAAAAATCAATGGAAAAAATATCCTTGGTGAGGATTAAAAAGAAATACATTTCATAAGCTGCTGTAGATGGATGTGGGCAAAGTACATTAAAGGATTCACTGTCTAGATGCCATTAAGAACATTTGTGCCCAGCTCTGACCAGTTTGGCTCAGTGGATAGAGTGTCAGACTGCAGACTGAAGGGTCCCGGGTTTGATTTCAGTCAAGGGCATGTACCCTGGTTGTGGGCACATCCCCAGTAGGGGTCGTGCAGGAGGCAGCTGATTGATGTCTCTCTCTCATCGATATTTCTGATACTCTATTCTTCTCCCTTCTTCTCTGTGAAAAAATCAATAAAATATATTAAAAAAATAAAGAAAGGAAGGCAGAAAGAACATTTGTGCCCAGCTAGTGTGATTCAGTCCTTGACATCGACCTATGAACTAGGAGGTCACAATTTGATTCCCAGTCAGGGCACATGCCTGGGTAACAGGATCAATCCCCATAGGGGGGGTGTGCAGAAGGCAGTTGATCAATGATTCTCTCTCATCATTGATGTTTCTATCTCTTTCAGTCTCCCTTTCTGAAATCAATACAAATATATATATATATATATATATATATATATATATATGTGTGTGTGTGTGTGTGTGTGTGTGTGTGTGTGTATTTTTTTTTTTTACAAAAAAAGAACATTTGTGATTCATGAAGAGTTTAAAATATCAATACTATCAGTTTAGAAGTTGATTCCAACCTCATAGATGACTTGAGGGCTTTAGGACTTCAGTTAAGGAAGTAACTACAGATGTGGTGGAAATAGCGAAAGAACTAGCATTATAAGTAGGTCCTGCAGATGTGATTGAATTGCTGCACATCATGGTAAAACTGTAATGGATAAGGAAGTGCTTCTTATGGATGAGCAAAGAAAGTGGCTTCTTGCCCTAGCTGGCTTGGCTCAGTGGATGAAGTGTCGGCCTGTGGACAGAAGGGTCCTAGGTTTGATTCTGGTCAAGAGCATGTACCTTGGTTGCAGGTTTCTCCCCAGCCCGGGCCCCAGTTGGGCCATGTGCAGGAGGCAACCAATCGATGTGTTTCTCTTACATGGATATTTCTCTGTCTTTCCCTCTCTCTTCCACTCTGTCTAAAAATTAACAAAAAAATATCTTCAGTTGAGTATTAAAAAAAAGAAGGAAAGTAATTTTTTGAGATGAAATCTACTCTTGGTAAAGATGCCATGAAGATTGTTGAAATGACAACAAATGATTTAGAATCTATCCTATCTAATAAAAGAGTAATATGCAAATCGATCAGACCTCCACTACATTTACAAGTCACACCCACCAGCCACGCCCACCATCCAATCAGAATGAGTATGCAAATTAACTCAACCAAGATGGCCACAGAGAGAGCAGGAGGGAGGTTTGGGATGCCCCTAGCAATGGAGGAAGCCAAGCACCCAGGCCTCCACTTAAGGCAACAAAGTTTCAATGGCTGTGCAGCAGAAGGCTTGGCTTCACTCCAGGCTACAAAGTTTCAGTTGTAGAAGATAAATAAATCCCAGATACCAGGGCCTCCACTATGGTCACTGGGGTGTGTGGCCAGCTTGCAAACCACCACAGGCCACCCCACACCCCAAGGGAACACTCACCCTAATCCAGGACACCCTTCAGGGCAAACCAACTAGCCCCCACCCGTGCACCAGGTCTCTGTCCTATCTAATAAAAGGGTAATATGCAGATTGACCATCACTCCAACACACAAGATGACTGTCCCATGTGGTCAAAAGATCCTGCCCCCATGTGGACACATGATGACCATCAAAGATGGCCAGCAGAGGAGGGCAGTCGGCAGGGACCAGGTCTGCAACGGAGGGCAGTTGAGGGTGATCAAGCCTGCAGGAGAGTGCATTTAGGGGTGACCAGACTGGCAGAGGAGGGAAGTTGGGGGTCACCAGGCTTCTAGGGAAGGGCATTTGTGGGGGGGGGGAGCCAGGCCTGCCGGGGAGGGCAGTTAGGGGTGATCAGGCCCACAGGGGAGGGCAGTTAGAGACCAACAGGCTGGCAGGGGAGCACTTAGGCATCAATCAGGCTGGCAGGGGAATGGTTAGGGGGTGATCAGGCTGGCAGTCAGAAGCAGTTAGGGGCAATCAGGAAGGTAGGCAGGTGAGCAGTTGGGAGGAAGGAAGAAAACAACGGATGCAGTTGGGAGGAAGGAAGAGAGATAAATAAGAAACATTCATGACATCACAGGGATATAAATAAATCACTCCCCCCTACCTGGATCGGGCCTAAACAGGCTGTCAGACATCCCTTAAGGGGTCCCAGATTGGAGAAGGAGCAGGCTAAGCTAAAGGACTCCCCCTTCCCCCAGTGCACAAATTTTGAGCACCGGGCCTCTAGAATATATATAAAAGCCTAAGTGACCGGCCGATTGACCAACCAACTGGCTAGTAGCTATGACACTCACTGACTACCAGGGGCCAGATGCTGAGCTGCTGTGACTTGGCAGCTGCAGTTTTCGGGTGACGCACCTGGAACCAGAGAGGAGGGAGCCCGATTCTGGGGTGCATCACCCGAGAACTGCCCTCTCCCAATCCGGGACACTTTGGGGATGTTGGAGGGCCGGTTTCAGCCCCATCCCCGCAGGGCAGGCGGAGGGACCCCAGTGCACAGATTCTAGTATTACGTAAACTTAGTTGATCAAGCAGCAGCAGGGTTTGAGAGGTCTGACTCCAATTTTAAAAGAATTCTGCTGTAGCTAAAACGCCATCAAACAGCGTTGCACACGACAGAGAAATTCTTCAAGGAAGGAAAAGGCAATCAATGCAGCAAACCTCCCTGGTGTCTTATTGTACGACATTGCCACAGCCACTCAGCCTCTGGCCACACTGCCCCGGTCCATCAGCAGTCATCCACATGGAGGCCACGCCCCCTGCAGCAAAAAATTATGGCTCCGATGATGGTGAGAATGTTTAGCAAAAAAGCATTTTCCACTAAGATATGTGCATTCTTAGACATAATGCTTTTGCAGACTTTCATAGACTTCAGTATAGTGTACACACAGCTGTTGTACACACTGGGAAACCAAAGAATTTGCGTGACTCTCCTGGTGGTGATATTCGCTCTTGCAAGGGTCTAAAATGAGCCCGTGTTGTCTCAGAGGTATGCCTGTGCTGGTCTGTGGCAGAAGGAAATGAGGGAGAGGTGGGGGGCCCCACTGATGGAAGGGACATACCTGTATGCTCCCCTCATTCCATGGGCCAAGCCCAGTTACATGCCCAAGCCTGCCCTCAAGGGGGTGGAGATGTTTAATCCTCCCGAAGAGAGAGGCAGTGAATATAATAACACAACCTACCGCCTTCCCTCTCCCAGGGGGGGAATAAAAACGTGGGATTCCCATTTCCCCATCTGTTCCCCAAGGCCAAGGGAAGCAGCAGGTGTTGCTGCCACGCGAATATCCCTCTGGCCCGTCGTGGAAGTCGCTCTGCGGACAATTTCCACACGCGCCGCACACGTCACCTGCTTCCGAACCTGGACACCTGCCAGAAGGGCTCTCTTCGGCTGCAGGAGCATGCGTGGCCTTAGAGCGGAGGGTCCCAGGAATACCTCCGGGCCATCCCTTCACCAAGGAAGGCCAGACGCTGGTGTCTGAATGTCCCACCTTCCTCCCCTCTCGGTAGAAGAGTTTGAGGAGGTTCTGCACAACCTCTCAAAGGGCCCACGAGGGGAGAGAGCTCCGGTCGCCCGCAGTGATCATTGGCTCATAAACGCACCTTTTCCTCTCTTTTCTTCCTTCCCCGCGATGCTTCCTGGGATTGCAACGCAAACAGGGCACTGCACGCAAATCCCTGGGCCAGGTCTGTCCAGAGGAAACCCAGCCACAGTAGGGATGGAGGCTTCTCCTCATTCTCCAAACATTCTTCTTCTGCCAACTCAGACCCATAGCACGGATCAGGCAGTGTGGGTGCAAAATACATCGTAAGCAACAGCAAACACCTTCCTTTGGGTGGGAACTGGCATCTTCTCGCAATATGCCAGGATGCCACCATAGCTGGCAGGACAGAGGCACTGCTTGGCGCTCTGGAGGCCTCTCGGGAAACATGGAGCCGCTCCTGTGGCCACATTCACACAAACCTACGAGGCGGGTGATTTGTCCCCTTCATGGGAATGGGCCCTGATCAGAAAGAACGCCACCCAAATACTCCGGTGGCAAACTGGGGAGAGGCCCAAGGTTGCCCAGCACGCTCACGGCATTGTACTAACAGCTGAAGGGCAAGATTCCTGCCCAGAGAACTGATCGTGCATGGGGCATCGTTAAGCACCCTCAAAGCGGAGCTAGCTCCCTGAAATGCATGGAGGACCAGGGTCAGAAGAAGAAGGAACCCAAAGAGAAAGGCACTTGGGCTCGACTGAAGAGCCAGACTGCTTGACTGTGAGAAGCAATGGAAAGGACCCTGAGTCACTGGGACCCCTTCCCTGTTAATTCATGGCATCGCAGGGATATAAATAAATCACGCCTGGCTTTAAACAAGAAAAGCAAATAAAATAGCTAATCCTAGCTAATAAGAGAGTAATATGCAAATTGACCAAACCTCTGCCACATCAAGCCACACCCACCAGCCATGCCCACCAGCCAATCAGAGTGACTATGCAAATTAACCCAGCCAAGATGGCTGCAGCCGCAGAGAGAGCAGGAGAAAGGCTTGGGTTTTCCCTGGCGATGGAGGAAGCCACGCTTTCTGCACACCCAGGCCTCCACTTAAGGCAACAAAGTTTCAATGACTGTGAGAGCAGAAGGCTTGGCTCCACTCCAGGCTACAAAGTTTCAATTGTAGAAGATAAATAAATCCCAGATACCAGGGCCTCAGCTTGGGTGGCGAGATGTGTGTGGCTGGCCTAAAAAACTACCATAGGCCCTTCACCCAGGCTGCCCCACGCTCCAAGGGAACACCCACCCTGATCCAGGACACCCTTCAGGGCAAACCAGCTGGCCCCCACTCGTGCACCAGGCCTTTATGCTATCTAATAAAAGAGTAATATGCAGATTGACCATCACTCCAACATACAAGATGACTGCCCCCATGTGGTCAAAAGATCCTGCCCCCATGTGGACACAAGATGGCCACCATAAAATGGCCAGCAGGGGAGGGAAGTTAGGAGGGACCAGGCCTGCAAGGTTGGGCAGTTGGGGGTGATCAAGCCTGCAGGGGAGGGCAGTTAGGGGTGACCAGGCTGGCAGAGGAGGGAAGTTAGGGGCAAACAGGCTGGCAGGGGAACAGTTAGGCATCAATCAGGCTGGTTATGGAGTGGTTAAGGGGTGATCAGGCTGACAGGCAGAAGCAGTTAGGGACAATCAGGAAGGCAGACAGGTAAGCAGTTGAGAGCTAGCAGTCCTGGATTGTGAGAGAGATGTCAGACTGCCTGATTAGGCAGGATAGGACCTAAACGGGCAATCGGACATCCCTCAAGGAGTCCCAGATTGGAGAGGGAGCAGGCTGGGAGGAACCAGGCCTGCAAGGAGACCCCCCACCCTGTGCACAAATTTCGTGCACTGGGCCTCTAGTATTTATATATTCAGCACCTTCCTACTCTGAACCTCACTATTTAATTTTCCATGTGAGGTTGGTATCCTTATCGTCCCCATTTTATGGGTGAGCACACTGAGGCTCTGAGAGGAGTCTTCTCCAGGCACTGGCTCCGCCCCCCCAGTGCCAGCTATCCTAGCACTGGTGGGGAGGCTCCTGGCTTCTGGTCAAACCACCTTCACTCTGCGGCCATCTCAGCTGCTGTCAGCTGGTCTCTGCCTTAGACATCTTGGTGCCTCTTCCCTTGCAGCCTGTAATTTAGGATTTTTAAACAGTCCCTTTGTGTCCACTGTCATGCCTCAGACACAGTTCATTCACATTCAACAAATCCAGGGTGACTCCGAGTGGCAGGCCTGCGGGAGGTAGGCACGTGGGACTGTGACAGTAAACACAGAGCAGGAGCCTGTTCGCAGAGGGAAAGGGAGCATTTGCGAGTGATGGTGCTCCTCTGAGAATCAGAAGACAGTGATGGGAGTGAGGAGGAATGGGTGTCTAATTTTCTTTTTCCTTCTTTATATATTTTTTGTTTTTGTTGTTTGCTTGTTTGTTTGGGGAGACCAGGGAAGGCTTCTTCTCTGAGGGGGTCACTTTTTTTTTTTTTTTAATTCTCACCCTAGGACATGCATAGAGGGCGGAAGGAAGAGAGAGATAAAGAAACATCAGCCCTCGCTGGTTTGGCTCAATGGATAGGGCACCGGCCTGTGGACCGAATGGCCCAAGGTTTAATTCAGGTCAAGGGCACGTACCTTGGTGGCAGGCTCCTCCCCGGCCTGGGCCCCGGTCTGTCCTGCTGCAGGAGGCAACCAGTCAATGTGTTTCTCTCACATCTCACATCACTGTCTTTGCCCCTCTCTCTAAAAAATCATGGGAAAACATCCTCAGGTGAGAATTAAAAAAAAAAAGAAATACCAATGTACCTTCCCCAACCAGGGATTGAACCTGAAACCTGAGCATGTGCCCTGACCAGGAATCAGACCGGCCACCTTTAGGTGTACAGCACTACACTCAGCCAACTGAGCCACTTTGGTTGGGCGAGAGGATCCCTTTTACTAGGAAGCTAAGAGCCGAATAACAGGAAGATGCCAGCCATGGGAAGATATGGGGGAAGAACATTCCCTCCCCCGCCCAGAGAGAGCAGCATATGGGCAGGGCCCAAGGGAGTACTGGCTTAAGGAGATGAATCTAGAGGGTGTTAATAATAACGCTGGCCAAAACCGGTTTGGCTCAGTGGATAGAGCATTGACCTGGGGACTGAAAGGTCCCAGGTTCGATTCCAGTCAAGGGCATGTATCCTGCTGCGGGCACATCCCCAGTAGGGGGCGTGCAGGAGGTGGCTGATCGATGTCTCTCATCGATGTTTCTGGCTCTCTATCCCTCTCCCTTCCTCTATGTGAAAAATCAATAAAATATTTAAAATAATAATAATAATAATAATAATAATAATAATAATGCTGCCCTGCCCTGGCCAGTGTGGCTCAGTTGGTTGGAGCATCATCCAATGCACTGAAAGGTCGTGGGTTCAGTTTGATCCCTGGTTAGGGTGCATGCAGGAGAAAACTGATCCATGCTTGCTTCTCTTCTCTCTCTCTCTCTCTCTCTCTCTCCTCCTTCCCTTCTTCTCTCTCTAAAATCAATAAAAACATATTTTTTAAAAAGAGAAATGCTGCCGAAACCGGTTTGGCTCAGTGGATAGAGCATCAGCTTGCGCACTGAAAGGTCCCAGGTTCTATTCCGGTCAAGGGCATGTACGTATCTTGGTTGTGGGCACATCCCCAGTAGAGAGCGTGCAGGAGGCGGCTGATGGATGTCTCTCTCTCTCATCGATGTCTCTAACTCTCTTTCCCTCTCCTTTCCTCTCTGTAAAAAATTTTAAAAAATATATTAAAAAAGAGAGAGAGAGAAGTGCTAAGTGAAGAACTCTTGGGAGGCCATTGGATCCATTAACCTTGCTCCATGAAACCTTTCCTGATTTCTACTTCTTCCCACTCTCATGCTCCCGCAGCTCCTGCAACAGCTCCAGGTTAGCAGTTACCTAACGTGTCTATCTTCCCCTCCGGCTGCACAGCCAGGGCGACACGCCCACACGCCCACAGGTCCAGGAGGGTGCGTATGTGACCATCGCATGCCCGTGGCAAACTCATTTCCATGTGATGCTGGGATTTTGGGTTTTTATGGGAACTCTTCAGATACTTAAATGTTAACTAATTACTCGGAAAAGGTCAATCAGCCCCCAAGGGCAGTGACCTCATGTTGTTCATATTGGTACTCTCTCTCAGGATCTCACACAAGAAACGGCAAATAACACTGGCTCTATAGCACTTGGTGAACAAACGCAACAAACGTATGGAATTCGTTAGATCACCTCTTCTCATTGCAGGCCACCTTACCATGGTCGGCAAACTGCGACTCGAGAGCCACCTGCGGCTCTTTGGCCCCTTGAGGGTGTGGCTCTTCCACAAAAGACCGCGGCTTGGGCGAGTCTATTTTGAAGAAGTGGCGTTAGAAGAAGTATAAGTTTAAAAAATTTGGCTCTCCAAAGAAATGTCCATCATTGTCCTGTTGAAATTTGGCTCTGCGGACTCATGAGTTTGCCGACCACTAGGACTTCCACTGTCATCATTGGGTCCCCTGTGACATGTGGGGTAGGCTCAGCTTTCTCTAATCCATGTTGCAGTGGCCTTCCCATTTGCTTTCTTTCTTTTTTAAAAAAAATATATATTTTATTGATTTTTTACAGAGAGGAGGGGAGAGGGATACAAAGTCAGAAACATCGATGAGAGAGAGACATCGATCAGCTGCCTCCTGCACACCCCCTACTGGAGTTGTGCCTGCAAGCAAGGTACATGCCCTTGACCGAAATCGAACCTGGGACCTTTCAGTCCGCAGGCCGATGCTCTATCCACTGAGCCAAACCGGTCTCGGATCATTTGCTTTCTTTATGGCTGCACTATCCTCAGGGACTCCGGGGGTGGGGGGTCCCGGGGTTTTCTGGGGAGAAGATCAAATGCCTCCAGAGCAGGCCAGGTCCCACCGCTGGCTCAGCTGGGTTCACTCACTAATCAGACAGCCCTCTCAGGACTGATGGCTCAGGATCCAGAAAGGTTGCATGGACCCTCGCAGGACTGGAGCCTAACGCTGGGTGCACCGGGCCTCCAACCAGCAGAGGGAGAAAGGCGTTTGGGAAGGGACCCGCCCAGGGTCCCGTGGTTCTGGGCCGAGTCATCCCCTCGCGGTGCTTTCTTTGGCTCTCTCCACAGG
>PVJN01063108.1:0-10850 GCA_004026805.1 Lasiurus borealis
CACAGCCCGCTGCCTCCTCCCTGCGTCTGGATTTAATTAAGGGCTGCAGTCCTGAGGTTTCTGATCCCCGGGGTTACCCCAGGCTCCTGTCTGCCTTTGTACAGCAGGGGAGACGCCCCGCCCCCACCCCCACCCCCTGTCTGAACATGAGTCCCAGGCCCTAGAAGTGGCACTGGCCTTCCTTGCCAATCTCTGGATAGTTCCCTCCGACGGCCCAGGGCGGGAGACTCCAGCACCGGGGAGACATGACTGTGTTTCCCGATGGCTTCTGCGTGTTTCTCCGTGGCTGCTTCTAGCTGCTGTGTCCTTCGTCAACGCTCCTAGTGTGGGGGGGTCCAAAACAAGTCACCCCGAGATGCGCCTCTGTGTACGCAGAGGGTTTTGAGCTAAAGGCAACTTTGGCCCCGGGCTCCAGGGAAACTTCCGCCCTCTTTTTTTTTTTTTTTAAATATATTTTATTGATTTTTTTACTGAGAGGAAGGGGGAGGAATAGAGAGTTAGAAACATCAATGAGAGAGAGAAACATCGATCAGCCGCCTCCTGCACGCCCCCTACTGGGGATGTGCCCACCACCAGGATACATGCCCTTGATCGGAATCGAACCTGAGACCTTTCAGTCCGCAGGCCGACGCTCTATCCACTGAGCCACACCAGTTTTGGCAATACGACTTTTTAACCCAGGAAAATCTTCTCAAAAGTTGGGGGTCGTCTTATACGCCGGGTGTCGTCTTACAGGGCGAGTATATCCCAAAATCTCTATTTTAACGGGAAAAGTTGGGGGTCGTCTTATACGCCGGAAAATAGGGTACTTACCATGATTTCCCAGAAACAATTTTTCCGAAACAAAAGATACCCTCGTGACGTGTCCGGAGGGGTGGTTGGGAGGGTCTCAGGAGAAACAGGGGCTCCGTGATGCTCAGCTTACACAGCTAAGAACGAGCGGCGTGTCCGTGTCCTCAGCAGATCCAGGCGGCCATCTTTCCAGAGGGGCCAGCCTCCACCTCAGGGGCGTGGCGTGTCAGGAAAGGCTCAGGCCTTCCACAGGCCTTTTGTCCCACAAATAGAGGGGAGGCCTCCTTCGCCCGCCAGCAGCGATTTGGAGGGAAGACGGGAACTGCATCCAAAACCAGGTCTCTCCTTGGTGGTGGGCCGGAGCATCCACTTCAGCTCTTTCTTCCCGGAGCTCGGAGCGGGGAAACATGGGGGAAGGGAAGGAGACCCTGTGGGAAAGCTTCTCTCCCGTTTCCCAAGCCAGACCCTTCCACCCAATGTCTTTGTCACATGCATGTAGACCAATGTCAAAATGACAGAGAACAACAACAACAAATCTCCCATTAGCTTCTCCCTCTCCTCGGTTAACCATAAGTGTCTGGGAGGCCCACGAGCCTGCGGTGGGGAGGAAAATAATAATGTGGCTCAGTAATAGACTTCTTTTTCTGGAGCGTAATCATCAAGGACAGAGGCTGGCGGCATGCATTTATTGAGCACTTACTACGTGCCTAGCTAGCTGCGTAGGCTAGAAACTAAGATGTAGTAAGACCTTTCTGAACAGACTCCTGGGAACGAGACACGGTAAAAGCAAAGCAGCAAACAAAAGTTCTATAGAAACTGGGAATCTGCCAAAGGGTAGGAAACAACATGAAGGGACGTTGCCAAGTTTTGGGGGAGGGTCCTTTCCTCCCCAGGGGGGAAAGAGCCTCATTCAAATTCTCTTCACTTTCTCTTTTCTTTTTTTTTAATATATTTTATTGATTTATTACAGAGAGGAAGGGAGAGGGATAGAGCGTTAGAAACATCAACGAGAGAGAGACATATATCAGCAGCCTCCTGCATATCCCCCACTGGGGATGTGCCCGCAACCGAGGTCCATGCCCTTGACCGGAATCGAACCTGGGACCCCTCAGTCCGCAGGCCGACGCTCTATCCGCTGTGCCAAACCGGCCTCAGCTCTTCACTTTTTCTTGAACTCAACAGGCTGGGGTGGCTCCTGCTGCACTGGTGGGGAGCAGGGGTCACAGAGAGAAACTAATTCCCATTTATAGATGTCCCCTCTCTCTCCTCCTCCACCACCCCCAACCCCCAGTCAAAACAGAGTGTGACCACTAGTCGTTCACACTGAGGGGTGGCTTGGCTGATTACAGTTCAAACAATGCTTATTTACACGAAAACATGACCGCCAGCATGCTTTCCGGTTTTAAGTCCGTTTCTCCCCACGGTGGGGAGGAGTTTCAGACACCGCTGGGCAGGCTGTGGGCGGAAGAAGTTGGAGCTTAGAATCAATTGAGTCCTGCTTATCCAGCTGGCCCTGAAAGTCTCAGCTCAAATGCCACCTCTTCGGACAGTCCTTCTGTGTATCACCTTGACCTAACGTTGGCCTCCTACTACATCGCGCTGTCTTGTTCCATCTATACCACTTACTAGCATAAGTTCTCTCACTTGGGTCCTTGCTCTGTGCGCCCCTGCATTTTTCTCCGACCGCTGTGCGAGCATAAATCTTCTCAGATTTATCTTCTCCTCTCTGTCCGGGCCTAACACACTGGCTAGAACATAGAAGGTTTGTCAGAGTGTCATTGCTTGAGTGAGTGAGTGAGTCGGTGGATGAATGAATATATTTGACTTAATTCCTCAAGAGAGTTCTATACGACATGTACAGTCCATTAATATTTGACAAGGGAGTCAAGGATATTCAGTGGGGGCAAGGATGGTCTGTCTCTTCGCTTAAATAAATCCAGGAGAAACTGGATAATCACATGCAGAAGCATAAAATTGGGCCCCTCTCTTACCCTACTCACAAAAAGTACCAAAATGGATTAAAGACTTGAGTGTAAAGCCCAGAACTAAAAAACTCCTAGAAGAAAACATGAGGAAATTTTTCCTTCACATGGGTCTTGGCAATAATTTTTTGGATAATAGAGAGTTAGAAATATTGATGAGAGAGAAACATCGATCAGCTGCCTCCTGCACAACCCCACTGGAGATGTGCCTGCCTGCAACCGAGATACATGCCCTTGACCAGAATCGAACCTGGGACCCTTCAGGCCGCAGGCCGATGCTCCATCCCCTGAGCCAAACCAGTCAGAGCTAGAAGTATTTTAAAAGTACTGTTCCCACCTGGAGTTTCCAGAACCGTGCAGGGAGAGTAAACAGTAAGGCTCCAGGAGGATTGTAAACTCTCAGGAGAGATCGTTATGTTGTTTTTCATCGCTCTGACCAAGGCCTGAGGCAAACACCTTTCCCCCGTGGCTTTTCCTTTCTTCTAACCAACAGTGCTCCACTTGAGAAGATAGATGGTTTTGCTTTTATTTCCAGTTTTGCTTTGTTTTTGATTCGTTTTGTTTTTGTTTGGGGAAGCGCAGATGTTGGAGAACCTTCACTTTTTTTCTAGAAACTCCCTGCTCGTTCCCACAGGCCTCGACTCTACTTCCCCTCCAGAGAACCCAGCTCCCAGGCTCAGCAAAGTCCCAGAGCGAGCCGAGCCTTCAGCGTGTCGACGGAAAGGGCCACATGCTAAGTTGAGAAGCTCTGAGGAGACCTGTGTACTGGCCTTCCAACCCCAGGGACCCAAAGCAGCCTGCCAGCTAAAAGCCAGTCAAGACCGGTCAGGTCCTGGGCCCGGCTCTTCCCTGCCCAAGGCCGATCCTTTCCTTAACTGCCCCTGTCTGTTGTCTTCTTGCATCCACGATAAATACCTTGGAATGCTGGGATAATTTCCTTCCCCCCTCTGCCCTCCGCCCCTGGACCCCTCAGGGCACAGCCCCAGCCCCAGAGCAGAGACCACAGACCCCCTCATGGTTACTGTTACCATGTTTTTGCTGATTCTGCTACACCCACAAGTATGGCCCTAGCCGGTGTGGCTCAGTGAATAGAGAGCATCAGCCTGCCGACTGAAGGGCCTCAAGTTCGATTCCGGTCAAGGGCACATGCCTGGGTTGCAGGCTAGATCCCCAGGGGATGTTTCTAATGCTCTCTCCCCTCCCTCCCTTCCTCTCTAAAATCATAAAGTTACAGTGGTACCTCAAGATACGAGTGCCCTAACATATGAGATTTTTGAGATACGAGCCGTCGAGAGAGCGATGTTTGCTTTGAAATACGAGCAACAGTTGAGATAGGAGTCATCGCGCGGATCGGCCGGCTGCACACGACCCACCCGTTTACCGCGACTCGAGCGTCTCATAGTTTCCCACGCCTCAAGGTGACGGAACGAATTAAGCTCTTATCTCAAGGTACCGCTGTATGTAGTAAACAAATTAAAAGTAGATAAAGGAAGTATGTGTCTATTCAGCTTACTTTTTATCCCATCCCAGGGATTCCCTCCCACCCCCTACTTTGCTTCCTCCTCCCACCTCCCTGATCTCTCCCCAGTGGAGTTCATGGGACCTCGGATGGATGCTGAACTCGTTTGCTTGAAATGTACACAATGAAGTCCAAAGCTGGGGGATTCTCTGGAGCCTTTTCTCAATGAGCAGAGATGTTGCTTTCCAGCAATTGTCATCGGTTTGGCTCCAATAAGCTCATAAAAATTCCCCACGGGTTTAAATGCTTCTTACACAGACAAGAGTTGGCTGACCGCTCTGGTTTAAAACTCTCCCCTCTGCTAACTCCCCCACCCCCGCCGCCCGTGAATGTAAGTTCCTTATACGTGTAGCTGTGTTTCTAACGGAATGCCTTATGGATTGTATCCAGTGCTTCATGCATTTGTAATGGAAATTTTCTCAGAATTTCCAGTCAGCCGCGCTACTAGAGGCAGGAGTCCATTCCCAGCTCCGGAAGTGGTGCTTCTGCCCCCACCAAGTCCTCCAGCTCCGTCTGCTTGGTCAGGGAAGAGGCCGGGCCTAGGACCTGACCGGTCTTGACTGGCTTTTAGCTGGCAGGCTGCTAAAACATATATATATATGTTGTTTTTTTAATTGATTTTTTTTTTTACAGAGAGGAAGGGAGAGGGGTAGAAAGTCAGAAACATCAATGAGAGAGAGACATTGATCAGCTGCCTCCTGCACGCCCCCAACTGGAGTTGTGCCCACAACCAAGGTACATGCCAGTGACCGGAATCGAGCCTGGGGCCTTTCAGTCCACAGGCCGACGCTCTATCCACTGAGCCAAACCGGTCTCAGCTGTAACTTAGTTTTTTAATCTGTGAAACGGGATAGTGGTTATTGTCTGGCTTGTTATTATTATTATTATTTTTTTAATAATCGAGAGGGTTCAATGTGACAAGTGGGTGTGAGAGTCCTTTGCTAACACGAGGCCGCTCTGTAACTGAGCGACAGCCGGGAGCCCGCCTTCCCAAGGAGGAAGTGAGGGTTACAGAAAGCTTTTAGGGAGCTGGCACGCGGTGTATATACGGCTCATATCTTCCTTCCCTTCATAAGCAACACCATTCCACAGTAAAAAGCCAGGATGGGAAGAAACCTCAAGGAGAAATTGTATATTCTTGCATCGTGGGAACTCAGCTTCTCTAAATATTTGTGTCCATTCATTTCCATTTCTTTGGTTCCATCTCACTCTTTTGAGGTTTTTTTTCACGTTGATAAAAAAACAAAAAACAAAATTCAACCGAGTCAGGCAATCGGAACTCCCGGTCTCCCAGTCGAACTCCACAGGGGACATTTTGCATGTTAGCCTTTTATATGTATAGATAACAAATTCTACTGTTTCAGGTCACTAAGTTGTGAGACCATTTGTTTGACAGCAACAGATAAAATGAGTATCAATTCTCCCTTTTTCCCAATTTTATTTGGTATGCCGCGTACCCAACTAAAAATCTACACTTCCTTCCCTTCCTTTCAGCTGGAAGTGACCATGTGACACAGTTTGGGCCAATGGCGTTGAGAGATTAGGTGGGGCTTTCAGAAAAGTCCCTCTCAGAGGTCAGACAGCACAGGCCTCTCCCTGCTTCCTGCCTGGAACACAGACGTGGGGCTGTAGGTGAGTCAGCGCCTTCTCCCAAGGAGGGGAAATTCCAGAGGCGCTCAAAGACCTCGGACCTGACCTCCTTAAGCCGCCGACCCAAAGCAAGCGACGTGTCCAAATCTGGAGCAAACAAGCCTCTTTTGTTACCGCCATTCCGAACAGCATTGTTATCGCCGCCACGGGCAGCTGGTCCCAACACCCAGGAGGCTGCGGTTGCGACATTATTTACTGGCACGGAGCTGCCTGTGTCGTCCTCGGTAACCAGGCTGCACGTGTGAAGGGGAGTCTCTGCGGGCGGGAGGAGTTTACGGACAGTTAGGTGCCACCAGGTTTCTGCAGGAGAGCGTGCCTCGCGTTTCCAAGAGCAAAGCACGCCCTGCGAGGTGGCTGTGCAAAGCTGCAGGATCCTGCGAAAGAACCAGAAAGCAATGCGGGTCGTTTGCTGGGTCCTCTGGGGCGCTCTTGGTCCCTGTGTGTCTACAGGCCAAATAGTTCGGACGCTCCTTGGAGAAGTCAAACACACTACATGACGAAGTCTTTTCTTCTTCTCTTTTTTTTAAAAAAAATATTTTATTGATTTTTTACACAGAGAAAAGGAGAGGGATAGAGAATTAGAGACATGGATGAGAGAGAGACATGGATCAGCTGCCTCTTGCACACACACACACACACACACACACACCCGCCACAGGAAATGTGCCTTCAACCAAGGTGCATGCCCTTGACCGGATTCGAGCCTGGAACCTTTCAGTCCGCAGGCCGATGCTCTATCCCCTGAGCCACATCGGTTTGGGCTCTTCTGTCTCCCTTCCCTTCCTCCGCCGACAACTACTTTGTGCAGGAGACGCCTGCTCATCTGGCCAGGCTGGGCAGATGTGGGCCCGGAGACCATCTCTCCCGATCCTCGGCACAGCTGGCCTCACGCCTGCCACTTCACACCTTCTCCAGATGCCCCTCTCCCTTCGGGTCACTGCCCACTCCTCTCAACGGAGCATGCAGGCGGGGATGCCCAGACCTGGAGCATAAGGCCGCGGGGTCAGGGGGTGAGGATCCGCATGAGAAAGCACACCCTGATTGTCCCCATCATTTATATTTCTTTTCTTTTTTTCCTTTTTCTTTTTAAATATTTTATTGATTTCTTACAGAGAGGAAGAGAGAGGGATAGAGCATTAGAAACATCAATGAGAGAGACATCCATCAGTCACCTCCTGCACGCCCCACAGTGGGAATGTGCTCGCCACCAAGATACATGCCCTTGACCGGAATGGAACCTGGGACCTTTCTGTCCGCAGGCCGACGCTCTATCCACTGAGCCACACCGGTTTTGGCTATTTATATTTCTTAACATGAGTGTGTTGTGTTGGATGTGAATAGACAGTCCTCTTCAGGCCCATCGTGTACATTAAAATGTTTTCAAAAACTTCCCAGAAGTCCACAGAGCAAGTCTGAGACCCACTCAGACCTCCACTCCCCTCCCTTGGCCCCTGGGTCCTTCGGGGGCACGTCTCCCAGGTCCACTCAGTGCCAACCGAGGCTTCCGGTCCCTCGAAGGGCCTCCAAGCTCACTCTCTGTGACACAGTTCGACAGGACAGTTCTCTTCTGTTGGCCAACAGTGACCTCGGTACCCTTAACGCCAGAACCCGCCCCTCCCTTTTGTCCGGCTGTGACAGTGAAGCCAGTCCATCTTCGTGGCCTCTGTGTGCTGAGGGTTCCGGGAACCACGAGAGGAAGTCCCCTCTCTTCCTGCCCTGCAGCCTCGGGGGCCTCCTGGTCCAGGCTGCGCTGTCCAGTTCCTCCCGTTCTATCCTCCTCTCCTCTGGCTTGTCACGGGGCACTCAGCGAGGCCATCACGCTGTTCGTCTTCTTGTTCAGAAACGCGGGGAGTCAGACCATCCATCGCAGCCCCGACTCTGAAAGCACGGGCGGCAGGAGCCACACCCGCTCCCGAACGTGGGAAACCTGCTGCCGGCCGTGCGTGGCGAGCGGAGGAATGTGTGTTCGGGCAAAGCAAACAGGGGCTGTGGAGTCCGGGGAAATGTCTGCCCGGCGCGGTCACAGGCCTGAGCGCTGACAGTCTGCAGTGGAAGCGTCTCTGAAAGTGTGTTCGCTCGCCCAAAGTCCGAGCAAGCAATCTACTGCACGTAGCCTACTGATGGCTTCGTTTTTCATTGATTTATTTTTTCAATATGTTTTTATTCCGAGAGGAAGGGGGAGGGAGAGAGAAACATCAATGATGGGAGAGAATCATGGACCGGCTGTCCCTGCATGCCCTCCACACGGGGATCGAGCCCACACCTGGGCACGTGCCCTGACCGGGAATCGAACCATGACCTCCTGGTTCATAGCTTGATGCTCAACCACTGAGTCACGCCGGCCGAGCCAGAACCTCCTTTAAGGATGTGAGTTATTCCCTGATTGGTTTGGCTCAGTGGATAGAGTGCCGGCCTGTGGACTGAAAGGTTCGATTCCAGTCGGGGGCATGGACCTTGCTTGCGGGCACAGCTCCAGTGTGGGGCGTGCAGGAGGCAGCTGATCGATGTCTCTCTCTCATCTATGTTTCTAACTCTCTATCCCTCTCCCTTCCTCTCTGTAAAAAATCAATAAAATATATTTAAAAAATTATTTTTTTAAAAAAAAGAATGTGAGTTATAGGGGAGGGCAATAGGGGAAAAAATGAATTAAAAAAAAAAAGAATGTGATTTATGCCCTGACTGGTTTGGCTCAGTGGATAGAGCGTCGGTCTGCAGACTGAAAGGTCCCGGATTCGATTCCGGTCAAGGGCATGTACCTTGCTTGTGGGCACATTCCCCAGTAGGGGGTGTGCAGGAGGCAGCTGATCAATGTTTCTCTCTCATCGATCTTTCTAGCTTTCTATCCCTCTCCCTTCCTCTCTGTAAAAATATCAATAAAATATATTTTCTTTAAAAAAGAAAGTGAGTTATACTCTAGCTCTTAATCAGGCGATTTCAGACCTGATTAACATGTGTTAACATAAAAATAAAAAATTGACACATTTGAGTTTTTGTGAGTTTATTTGAACCAAACGGTGGACCTAATCCGGGAAGCAGAACCTCAGTGATTGAAATAATGCTCCCCTTATTGATGGCTTTAAAGAGAGCGACAAAAACGAAACAGCAACCGTGAATGACAGAAGCTACTGGCTACAGAACCTTTGAAAAACAGACAAGAAGCCCTAACAGGTGTGCACTGACCCTTCGCACCAGGGGCACACGGGTGTGTTATGCATGCACTGCTTGGGCCGGGGAGACACCACTGACGACACCTCACAGGCGGAAGGTGGTCCCGGTCAAGCAGACAAACATCCCAGAGCTGAGGTTTAAAGCCCGAACCAGTTTGGGCAAGAAAGGTTTTTCTATCAATATTTGGCTTTCTTTTTCTCCGTAGGTCATCTCCCCCAACCCCTGATTGCGCTTTCGTTCCGTTCTCTGGGACAGTATGGCCACAGTCCTCTCCATCCCGCTGCCTCCACGCAGACCCAGACGTGCGATCAGAACCTGACCGAGCACCCGCTAGAGTGGAGGGTTGTTTTTCGGCTTTCGTTGGCACCTGTCTCTAGTTCCTCCTTCAGGGACAGTTTCCCGTGACCCCCCAGCAAGTCTTAGCTTCGGTAGCCCCGACTTCAGAAGTTCGTCGTCACCTGGAAGCTGGGGAAGAAATGGAGTGAGAGAGAGAAGGGCTGTGACATTTCACGTTAAAAACGGAAACCCTGGCCCCCCGAGTCCGTGAGTCTCGCTTACAGGTCCTCTAAGCCGGGCCTGGCAGCGCCCACCGGAGCTGAGGATGTAGCTGCTGGAAGGGCCCGGCTGGCCGGCTCCGAGGCGGGGAGAGCAGGGCTCCGTGCCGAAATGCAGGAGAGCACGGCTTAGAGGGCCCTTTAAGCTCCCCGCCCGGGCTGAGAGCGCTGGCTGGAAAAATTCCGAGGCCGTGTAATCTGAGGTCCTTGTTTACTGACTAGGAAAGTGGGACCAGGAAACATTCAGACACTTTGGTGAAGTTCAAGTGGCAGGTTAGCAGAACGTGCTCTCAGGGCTCCTAGTCCCCCAGATCACACCTCGGCTACCCTGATTCAAGGGAAATTCCTCTGTGGACGAAAAGGTCTCACCAACTTTACGTAGGCGAGGTGGCTCTTCTACGTTTGTTTTTATCTCTCAGACACGTTTACCCGGGCCTGCGCTCCATCAGAGGGCGTGCTCCAGGCCTTCTAAATCCGATTAGCATTTCTGAAAGACCTGGGCCAAACCAACCGAACAACAGCTCAGAGAAGATCCCAGAGGCCACTGCAGTGCCTGGCAGGTGGCTGACCGGGAGCTACGGCCTGAGTTTCAGGAGAGGGCGGTCTGGGAACGGGCCTTGGCACATCGGACCAACCCTCAGAGTCCTTTCCTCCTCCCCAGCCCCTCAGGCAGAGCGGCTGGTGGCAGCAGGTGGGATTCTAAGCTGAGGAGGAGAAATGCACAAGCCGAAACCGGTGTGGCTCAGTGGATAGAGCGTCGGCCTGTGGACGGAAGGGTCCCAGGTTCAATTCCAGTCAATGGAATGTACCTTGGTTGCAGGCACATCTCCAGTGTGGGGCGTGCAGGAGGCGGCTGATAGATGTCTCTCTCTCACCGATATCTCTAGCTCTCTGTCTCTCTCCCTTCCTCTTTGTAAAAAATCAATAAAATATATTTAAAAAGAAAGAAAGAAAGAAAGAAATACACAAGCCATCTCGAGAGCCCGGGGCTGACAGAGGCAGGTGGGCTCCTAAGCAGGTGGCTGGGGCAGGCTCCCCCTGTGTAAATGAAGGGGGAAGAGGAGGGGAAGAAAGAAGAGGAAGAGGAGGAGGAGGAAGGGGAAGAAGAGGAGGAACAGGAGGAGGAAGAGGAAAAGGAGGAGAAGGAGGAGGGGGAGGAGGAAGAGGAGGAGACAGGCCTTCATG
>PVJN01063109.1:0-10850 GCA_004026805.1 Lasiurus borealis
ACTGCTTCCTGACCCCACATCCCGTACCTGCGTAAGCAGACCCCGGCCCCTACCTGGCCTATCAGGATGGGCCAACTCCCCTACCTGGCCTATCAGGATAGGCCAACTCAGTAATTCAAACAGCTCTCCACCCCCCGACCCCCAGTATAAAACGGTCATGTAACAAAGGCCCAGGGCTCTCAGCCTCTGCTCTGTTTTCCGAGTATGTTGTGAGCCCCAGCATGCTGGTCTGAATAAACCCCTTTGTTTTTACATGAGATCGTCTCTTGGTGCTCTGTAAGTGCGGCTTGCGTTCCGGGCTTAACAGATCTATCCTTCTAGCAAATTTTAAGTATATAGCACTACATTGTTAACTATTGTCACCATGCTGTACATTAAATCTCAGAACTCATTCATGTTGTATAACTGACTTTTTGTATCCTTTGACCAACATCTCTTTATTTTTCCCTCCATTCCTGCCTCCCCTTCCCCTGCCCCAGCCTCTGGAAACCACTATTCTACTCTCTGCTTGTATCACTTTGACTACTTTAAAATCTGCATGTAATAGAGCTCATGCAGCTTTTTTCTTTCTGTGGCTTATTTCACTTTGCATAATGTCCTCCGGGTCTAGTTTGTTTGCTTGGCCATAAACACCTAGCGTGTCTCCTGCTGTAGACAGGCTTGGGGAGGGGGTACAGAAGATTTTTCCAGAGGGATCCTTCCTCTTCACATCCACCTTCCTCTCTTCACCAGGACCCTCCCTGGAGGCCTTTTGGGTCGATGGGCTTCTTCTTCTGATCATACCTCTCTTGCTTTTCTGGGCTGTGGTTTCTTCCAGTTTATTTTGTTTATCAATATGCTTCCATCTATTTTTTAACATTGTTAAGCCTTACTGAGGTATAATTGATATGTAAAATTTACACAGAAATAATATACATATTGTAATGAGTTTGGGTGTATGCACACACCTGTGATATACTTTCATTTCTTTTGATGTAACAAGATCCGTTTCAATCTCTCCTCTGCTAATGTGCCCCTTGAGTTCTTTTTGTTCCTCTGATTATATTTCCCTTTATTACTGCATCATAATTTTAGCTGGGACTCAGAAGAGAGGGAGGAAAACACTATATGCTCAGTTGATCATCTGGAACCAGTAGTCTTTTAATAAATGTATGAATATTTAATTTAATGTAAAATTACTCTACAACATTTAAACAAAATGCCACATAATAAAATAATTCTAATAAAAAGTGACATTTCAAAAAGAGGGTTTTTTTTAAAGCACTAAAAACACTAATGGCTCAATGAACCACAAGGGCAAAAAAGTAAACTGACTAAACTCAAATAATGAATAAATATGTGGGAATATTTTAAAACTTGTTAATCATCAAACAAATGCAAATTTATCTAACAATAAAGCATTCTTTTTCATGTATTAGAACTGGATTTTAAAATATTTTACATTACTTAATACTGGAGAGCACACTATGAGATAGCCCATTTATAGACTGCCAGCAGGCATGCGTATTTGAAACTCTTTTGGGTACCAATTAAGCAAGATGTATCAAGGACACTTTACAATATTTCTTTTTACAATCAGATGATCCACTATTAGGCATCTATATTGTAAGTCTAATAAAAAAATGTGGTAAGTCATTGCACCATTACTAATCTAATAAAGAATTGAGAAACCTCTATAACTAACAGAGAACTTAAAAAATAAGCCATAACACATACATGTACCGATTACTATATAGTCATTAAAATAATAGTTCAGCCCTGGATGGTGTGCTCAGTGGTTGGAGCAGTACCTCACTGACTAAAGGGTCATAGTTCTATTCTAGCCCAGGGTTCTGGGTTGCAGGTTTGTTCCCTGGCCCTGGTAAGGACATATGCAGAAGGAAACCAATTGATGTGTTTCTCTCCCATCTATGTTTCTCTCTCTGTCTCTTCCCCTCCTTTCTACTCTCTCTGAAAATCAATGTGAAAAAAAAAATATCCTCGAGTGAGGATTAACAAAAATAATATTTCAAAAAATACTTAATCTCATGAGAAACTGCATGATAAGTTGGAATTTTAAAAGTTATTTAGGATTCAAATTATATAAAGAATTAGGCTTTTCACTTTGGGGAAAAATGCATTTAGAGAAATTTCCTTATTCCTATCTAATGCACCATCCAACCTTTAAGTAGAATTGGTTACACTTTCCGCTATAGCTTGTTTGTCTTGATTGACCTGGAGCTCCCCGATAGACAGGTACCCTGCATTTTTCTTTATATTTGTGATCCGCAAGGGGTCTGATACATAATAGATGTTCCATCTATATTTGTTGAATTATTCATTTGATTGATGTGTTACAGAAAACTGAAGAACCAAGTAATACTTAGAGAGATGGAGTTACATTTATTACATGCGAGTTCAGAGGAAAATGTCTCTCAAATTCTGGACCCTATCATGGAGGAATTTTCCTATTTATGTTTTTACATTTTTTTGTTTCCCAAATATGGGGCGTTTCCGGCCTTTTTTGCAAGTTCTTAAAGAGCCCCTATGTGCTGGGGCCTTGAGACCTCAACCAAAGGCCTGGCCTGGTGCAAGTACTGATAATTTTGTCTGGGGAAGGTTTAATGGCCTCTCTGAAGTGAGAGTAGTCTTATTTTCTTTATTATTTAAGCAAGCAAGCATTTACAGAAGCTAAATAGCAGGGTTAAAATTTCAAACAGCAGTTTTTATATAAGATGCATGCTTCATTCCCCACTGGTTTTATGTACATGAGTCAAATCATTGACTCTTGATCATTGTTAAGGAGAGAGTTATATTTACCCCTGAGGACTATAATTTTAATTTTCTGCCTAACAAAGTTAGTGGCTCTGCTTATAAGATAAGGCCCTGCAATGAGGGCCAGGAGTAATCTTTAGAGAGTCTAAAAAATCCTGGACTCTCTATTTTTCTTGGGCTGCCTTAAGCCGGGTGTGATGAAGCCAGGTTGGGATTCCGTTGACCTTGACTGCCATGGAGGTAATCCTTTCTGATAGGAGTCAGTCCTTAGGTGGCAAATTCCTTTACTCAAACAGAGTAATCAGGGTAGAAGGGATGAACTAGATCAGAAGTTGGTATAGGCAGAGAATCTCAGATATGCTTCTGAATTGCTTCCTAGATAGATTGGAAAGCCTAAAAGAATTTGAATAAAGACTAATTATGGATTTCAGCTAATTATAGATTGCTTAGATCAGGGTCTGAAAGAGTTACTAGAATCTGTGAGGCCCCACTGGTTTTAAGGCAGCCTCCTAGGCAGCTTCATCTGTGGCCCAGTTCCCTCTTGCCTCTTTGGAGACCCCTTACCTTGTAAATAGCACTATGTACGTGAGCCTTTCTAAATGTGTACCTGCTATCAGTATAAATTGTTTCTGATTTTTCTTTTGTCTACCAGAGAGCCTGAAATTGGGTGGCTCGAATGTTTGACATCCAGTGTTCTAGTGTGTTCGGAGTAAAGCCTCGACCTCATGTTGGGCAGTTAGGATTAGTTACTGCTCTAGGATTAACCTGTTTGCTTTTTCCATAAGTGTAGTTGTGTCTGCTACCACCTGGAGGCAAGTATGTCACCCAAATGCAAAGGGATCAAGTCTTTTGAACAAATCGGCTACTGGCCTTTCCTAAGGGCTGAGACTTTGGATGAATATCTCTTTAGTTATGCCCCTTGTCTCACATACATAGAGTGGAAAGACTTAGTTACATCTGGTAACGCTAGTTGCCCATTGTCCTTGCTCTGCTCATGTCTGTCTAACTGCCTAATATATTACCTCAAGGATCCTGGCTCCGAATTCTTTTAGGGAAAATGGACATTGAATTTCTTCTGTAGTTCTTGGTGCTGAGGAGAGATAGAGTTTTTTCCTCAGAGCCAAGAGATCCTTGCTGTCTTTCAGAGGGACGATGAGGCCTAGGCACTGAAGGAGTTGGGCTTGTGACCTGGAAGAGACTAACTGTAACAAATGGTCTGGTGGAAGGGAAAGAAAACATTTCAGTTTAATAACCCTATAGAAATAGATTTTTTTCCCTCAAATTTACCTCTATGTTTATTAAAAGAGCCAAATCAAGACCAATTTACCTATTGTATTTAATTTGGCCCGATTGATTGCATAAACACAATAAGAATGGTAACTAACTACCTATGCCATAATTTCATGATTGTATCTTAGTGTTCCCAGTAGGGCTAGGAAGCCAAGCGATCCAGCTGCCTGCAGTATCTGCTAAGTTAGGTGAATACCTCACCTGCAGCGACTCTACCTGGGCCCATGCCCTAGATTTTAAGACCCATCTCAATGGCCCTTCTACTTGTTGCGGCCTAGAGTGCATGAGGGTTTCGCAGTGATGCAGAGGCATCCTTATTGCTTATCTTCTACTCTGACCAATTGCCAGTGATGATAGAGCATGGGCCTGATGCTCTAGCACCAGCCATTTTCAGGGCTCCTAAACAGGATACCAGGCTTTTCCTTGGCACTATCACTGGCTTCAAGTCTTCAGAGTTCAGACAGGGCTCTTTAAAACATGATACTCCACTCAAAGTTTCTAGTCAATAAAACCACTATTAGAAACTGGTCTTATTGAGTTTATGCAAAGAAATGTATTGCCATGATATATTAAGCATTGCCAAATTTCAGAGGAATTATATACGGAGAAAAATATACTGACCTACTTTACGGTCTTCTGATTTTCCTTGTCAGTCCTTTCTATGGATTTTTCAGAGTAATATAACTGTCTACAAATGACAAGGAGTAATTCAAAAGGTGTCTATATTCAAATAGACAACTATAGCTGTCCTTGAAGTAGGATTCCCTTTATTTGACTTATCCTTAAATTTTCATATGGTCTCTGGGAGGGGTGACATGCCCTCTGAGAAAGGAGTGACATGGCCTCAACAAAGGGAGCTTTATTGCTTTCCAGGGTCTCACATGTCACAGGACCTCAAGGGGTCTGTAATTCCTATAACATAGGGCTGGTACTCACCACTTCCCTCTGTTCCAAACAGGCCTTCCCCTAAAGTTGAAGTTTGTGCCACACCTCACATGGGGATGGCCACACAGGCCTGCAAGACAGTATACAGGCTTCCAACTGTCTTTCAATAGAGACCAAAACCAGATGGGTATTTTCCTTGCCCATTTGGGCATCTGCCCTTTTGGCAACTGCATTCATATCTGTAAGGTTAATGTAATATTATGAACACAATGAAGTGCAATATTGGCACTGAAGCTACCTTAGGTAGCCAAATCTTCTGCTACAATATATGACACATGTAGGGCTATACAGATATCTTAGGGGGAGTGACTAAAGTCTATTCTTGACCTTCCCACACAAAGCAAAATTGTCCTTGTCTCTCTGGAGTCATGTCCATGAAGACACAAGCATCATCTAAATCTATTATACA
Organism: Lasiurus borealis; assembly: GCA_004026805.1. NCBI lineage: Eukaryota > Metazoa > Chordata > Mammalia > Chiroptera > Vespertilionidae > Lasiurus > Lasiurus borealis. Next base: position 5,399 of record PVJN01063109.1, read on the forward strand.
GTTTTTTGCAGGCCACTGTCAGGGCTGAGCATGGTGGCCAGTTCTTCTTTCTAGCTACAAACACAGCCTTTCTAATTTCCCTAAAATTTATTCTGGCATGGAAGAAACTTGTTTTGCTGTAAACAGGCAGCTTAACCGCATAACTGGGCTTGGACATCTGCCCACAAAGCTGTAATTTGTAAGTTTAACATGTGGCCTTAGGTCCTTCCAAAGCAACAGGGGCTCTGCCATCCCTCAGTCAGACTCCTCTCTTAGAAAATCTCTAAGTCCTGAAGGCTCCCCAGTCCAGGGAGAGTGCCTTTCCTTTGCTCTTGGACTCTAAGCTGCCAGTCTGAAACAGCCAGAGTTGCAGTTAGAAACAGCTTTGCATATTGCAAAAACGCTTCTGTGGCAGTGGCTTGGGTACTAGGCCCCTTGTCTTCCTGCCAGTCTCCTTTGTGGCAGAGCAGTCACCAGGCCTCTCCCAAGGGAGTGCACTGGAAAGGGATCTCAGCCCCTCCTCTTCCAGCAGCCACAGGTACTGAACCCTTTTAGTACATTTGCAAACAGGGAGCTTTCATTAGCTCTGTCTGCTGCTTTTACAGGTCCTGGGCTCACTGCTCTATTCCTGCAGCTGTAGGAAGGCTAGTAGCAGTCACTGGCTTCTGGTTTAACTGCTGCAGCCAGCAAGCCAAAGGCCTAAGTCTTGTATTGCTTGTTGTAAAATGCTCATTACTCATTGAGCAGCAGTGGGGAAGCTTAGATTAATTGTGCTTGCAGAAAACTTGAGATCTTGAATCTAGTGAAGTCCTGATAAGACACCTGGACTAGACCCCTACGCCAGTAAAAATCAACAAAAATCTATCTCTCCCTGCTTCATAATTAACTGCTGACACCCCCCTATGGCCCCCTTTTCTGCATCAATCATTTACTCTGTCCTGAAACAAGGCAAATGGTCTGAGGTCCTGTATATTTAAGCTTTTTACATTTAAGGATACTTTTTTCTTTCTGTAATTGTTGTTTTCCCTCATAGATTTTTACTTAAGACCCTAGACTCCTAGAGGATCTTAAATCCTCCTCCCTAACCTCTCTTGATTTCTCTGACCATCCCTAGCCCCCACCCCCTCGACTCTGTCCTGTCCCCCAGTCCAGTTGCTTGTCTCCCTTTCCTATTGTGAGCCAGAGGAAGACAATTCCTACAGAGAGGAGAAATAGAAATGTGGGAGTTTCAGAGAAAACTCCAGACTACCGCTATAGTAGTCCTCCCTTTCAAAGGCTGAGGTCTGACCTGTGGAGAAAAATGACTCTGGAAAGATAGCAAATGAGAATAAGGGTGTGTAGGGACACTTCTAGTAAACTGAAAGCCTAGATGGCCTCCTGAAAGAAAATACCTTTAATCCAGTTACAGATGCTATTAGAATCAGGATGAGAGAGGAAGGGAAAAACCAGGTTATGTTCTCAATGAGGATCCTAGCGAGTCAAACAAAACACACAACCACAAAGACAACAGATCATACAAGACACATAACCACGGTTAACAGGGTCCATAGACAGTTAATAATAACTTCATCCTTAGTTCTGCCTCAGGTGGATCACTGCCTCAGGTGGACTATGATGTCACAAGCAGGGACAAGGCCTGTAAATCTTTCCACCCTGAGGAGCTGTAAGCCCTGACCCTGGAAGTCTTCAACCACCAAAGGAGACAAGAAAGCCATAAACAAAAGTTCTTTGTTCTTTGAAATTTCTCAAATTTATACCTTTAAATTAACCCTAGGCCATTCTAATTTCAATTTAATTCGGCAAATTCACAAATCAGAGCAAACTGAAACCCTAACTTACACAAAATTAGAGAGAAATTTTTATTAGCTAAGTGGGCTGATTCCCTCTCTGACAGAGAGCAAAAGACACTGAGGAAAATAAGTCTCCACAGCTGCTAAAGACTTTTGCATTCCATTACAGCAGGTCCACCCTATCTTTAAATGAATGAAACAATAGAAAGAGATAAGAAATACTGTCCTGTGTACAGTCAGAAGGCACAAAGTGGCTTTTGCTTCACACAGACCAGTTAATGAGCAGATAATTATGCCAAGACAGACAAACATCAGTACTCATACTAGCTGAGCAGATAAACGAAACAATGCCCAACTCCCCAGACGGCCTTGGGGGCACTCCCAGCACCCACGCCCAAGAGCAGAATTCTCGACCAAGGTCTTGGTGACAATCTACTGAAGGAGTGAAGATTGTTTCCAATCCCCCTTCTTGGTAGGAAATTAGCCAGTCCCACACAAACGAACAGCAGAGTGAACTTATAATTCCTTAATCGAATCTAAATTCATTCACCTCCAGAAACCTACATTTATATACTAGCTAGTCCGAGTTTTTACTTCTATCAGATGTTTACCTACAGTTTAAACAGTCCAACTGATTCCTTGTCCTCCTAACCAAATGGGGTCTCTGCTAGTCCCCTAGGAAGTCCTTGATTTCCGGGGAGGTGATCAAGCTCCCTCTTCCACTCACTTGGAGTGAGCCTAACTGACGGGGCCCCTACCTCAGCTAAATAGTGGGGTTAAAATTCCAAAGAGCAGTTTTTTTAAAGATGGATGCTTAGATGAATGAGTAATATAGGTCTAAAAATACAAATCTAGTCTGGTGGTTGTGGTCTAGTGTAGGTAGAATGAGGAGATAAAAAGGAAGAGATGGAAAGAATAGGAGTTGAAGGTATATCTTTGGCCAGAGGGACAATACAAGAAAATACAATTATACAGGATTATATAGAAAAAGAAATAAAGGCAGATATACCAAGGAAGGGTAATAGAAATATATCATAATATTGTGGAACATTCATGGGCTTTTAAATTAGAAATACATGGACATAAACATTAAGTTAATTTTTTATTGGCTATGCAATCCTAGAATTCCATAGAAAAATAGGTATAAGAGTTTTGTTTTTTTTATAGTGGAGAATATTTTTGGTATTGTGTAAGCTCATGTTAAAAAAGGAGCGGGGGACAAATTCAAGGAGACAAAGTGAAAAAGAAAGAAAACTCATTTTTGATGATATGCAATACTAACATAAAGTATTGGAAGTATAAAGTATTGTTACAGTACGGAATTAAATGTTAAGGCCACTGTCTAAAATAACAAGAAAGCATGCACTTTTTGCTGCTGTGGAATCCTGTGTTGAACACCCTGCCATTGCTTGCCAGAGTGCACCAAAGCGTATCAGCAACAACTAGGTAAAAATCGACCTTCACAAAGATTCATATCTAGGAAATAAAATACTTTTAAATTAGGTTTCATTTCCTGTCATAGTATCTCCTCAAATTGTATCTTATTGAAGTCCAAGAAAAGTATTCAAATTAATTATTTATAGTTCTTGATTTTTTTTATTGGAGTAGGGGATGTAGTGTGTCTTTTGATGGGTACTAGGGGCAGTGGAATAGAGAGGTAAACATTTTTTTGAGACCTACCCAGTGTTAGAATCTATATCTTAGAGTCATCTCCACTTCTTAGTCAATGAGGTTGAGCCTGGGCTTTGAAGATAGATGGTTCTGGGTTCATATTTCAATTCCAGCTCTTACCAGCCCAGTGACCTTGGGACTGACTGTTAAGCTATGGAAGGCACATTGCTTTTGGCTGGGAAGGTAATTAATGTTAGTAATTTCCTAGGATATCATAAGGATTAATAAAAATTTATATAATGTTTCTAGCATTCCCAACACTGGTTGCCTCTAGTGAGCATTCTAGGATTCATAGACTCTTTGGGAGTTTGTTTGGCTAGCAGGCATTTGAAGATAGAGTGAGTACAAATGCTTATCCATGTATCACTGCAATTGATGCATTTCTGAGATTTTGATCTGGATTTCTCTGGGCCAGCCTGCAAGGGATTGCCTATTTCCTTAGGGTTTATGATGATGGTCCCACTCTCTTGTTATCTAGTTGTGCCAGGGGTTGTCAGGAAATATGTCACCAGTGTGGAATGATGAGTACCCTATTCTGACAACCAGCAGTTCCCTTCTTCTGCACATCTTTTGGACTTAAACAGAAGTGTTAGAGAAGTACATGTATCTCATTCATCACAGCTTTGGAGAAGCAGAGTTTATCATTCCAGAATCAAAAATGAGCATTCGACTCAAGGAGAAAGAAAGAAATCAATTATCCTGTTGGCACTAAAGCATCATAACAAAGAAACAAAAAGCACAGAATGAGATCTTATATTTTCCTTAAGTTAAAGAAGCCAAGCTTCCATTTTTTATACTTGGAAAAAACATCAATGAGATTGATTGGGTAAAGCTAGTAGAATGTTAAAATTATACCGAATTTTGGCAGCTCAACTGTAATTTGTGCAGACAATGGGCTATTACCTATGCATTGTTCTATGGAAGAAAAAAAAATGCTTCTTCCTTTCCCTCCTTCTTCCTAAAAAGAAGATTTATCTTTAAACTTCATTATCATTTTTAAATTTTTAATTGTTTTCTTTCGGGAAGGAGATGAAAAATTAACATAGAAGTTATTTGTTTCCAAAGTGCCTGTTGGGCATGGCCACTGCTGATCTGCATATCCATGTCATGGGGCTGTACGGCCCTTGAACAGACTTAAGATTTAGACTGAGCAGGGGAGGAAGCTTGCACTCCCCCCAACTGCTGAGCATAACCTGCAATGAGGCCACAAAATGTGGCCCCAGACATTGGTCAGCTTTGGAGCACAGCCTATGGTACCACCCAGCCATGGTGGAGTCAAGACTGCTAACCTCCGAGGCAGCTAAGCCCAGTATAAAGCCCTGCCCCATTGCTGAAGACAGCCTATGGCTTACCCTAGGCCAGGAGCCCAGCCAGCAACCTTGCCCAAGGGCTGAGTATAGGTAAAGTTCTACCCAATCACAAACCTAGCCTGTAGCCCAGTGGTTCTCAACCTTCCTAATGCTGTGACCTTTTAATACAGTCCTTCATGTTGTGGTGATCCCCAATCATAAAATTATTTTTGTCGCTACTTCATAACTGTAATTTGCTACTGTTATGAATCTTAATGTAAATATCTGTGTTTTTTGATGGTCTTAGGAGACCCAGCTAGCTGTTCGTGACCCACAGGTTGAGAACCGGTGCTGTAGCCCCTTCCTGCCATTTGCACAAGTTGGATGAATCTTGAGGGCATTATGCTAAGTGAAATAATCAATCGGAGAAAAATGAATACTATATAATCTCACTTATATGTGGAATTTTTTCACACTAGCTTCTCCCCCACTTCCTGGGTTTTCTATGCTGTTCCATTGATCTCTGTGTCTATTTTTGTGCCAATACCATACTATTTTGATAACCCTGAATCTGTAATATAATTTGAAATCAGGAAGTGTGATGCCTCCAGTTTTGTTCTTGCTCAAGATTGGCTTTTTGGTTCCATATGAATTTTAGGATTTTTTTCTCTCTTTCTGTGAAAAATACTATTGGAATTTTGATGGGGATTGCATTGGATCTGC
>PVJN01063110.1:0-10850 GCA_004026805.1 Lasiurus borealis
ATCGATGTTGATCCTGCAACCTTGTTTAATCTATTAGTACTAGGTGTGCGTGCGTGTGTGTGTGTGTGTGTGTGTGTGTGTGTGTGTGTTTTGTTTTGGAAGTTTCTATCCCTAAGGCCCTGCTACTCTGTACTTTCATGACAGAGATGGTGAGAGGACCAGTATTAGGAAGGAATGTGATTATTTAGACTGCACGGTGTTTAACTTAGGGAGTTCGGGCCCCACCCAAAACTCATTAAAACCTAATCCTGGTGGGGAGGGGCGGTTAGTGAGCAGCGTTGGTGTTTTCTGAGGTTCCTCGGGAGAAGGGCAGTGGAGAAGCCCTGGTTTAGAAGGTGCGGGGTGGCCACAGGCCCAAGGGCCACCCTCCCCTAAAGGGGATCCGGGTGGGATGAGTGATGGGCCCAGGTCAAGGCCACCCCGTCTTCTGTCTTGGGAAAAAGGGTTCACGGTTCCGGGTTCCCTTCTGGGCCGCGGCGAGGGGGAGGGCAGCGCCTCATCCACAGGCTGCCTCTCCCTTTCAACAAACAGGACACTGGCCGCCGTACATGGCGTCACCGCCGGCGCTCACTGTCGCCTCCGCTAATCCTGGAGGACACACCTGTCCCCCCCGCACCCTCCTCCGCTTCACCAGTTTCAGACGAGGAAACGGGGGCCCAAAGGCCAGGCATTTGCGCGCGAGGCTGCCCCCCAGTCCGACCCGGTCCCCATCGCCCCCCTCCAGGTACACGCAGATTAAAGGGGAGCTGGAGGAGCTGGACCGCATCACGGAGAAGACGCTCTTCGACTTGTACAAATACAACTCCTCCAACGCCCTCGGGGGCCACCCCCGCGGCCGCCGCGGCCTCCGGGAGACCCTGCCGCACCCCCTGCAGCTCCTGTGGGACCCGGCCTCGCCCCCCGTGGCCCGCAGAGCCCGCAGCGCGGCCTCCAGCTTGCGGGATAACAACCCCCAGGTGAACTGGAAGGACTGGAAGATCGGCTTCAAGCTGGTGAGGCCCCGCCCACCCTGCCCACAGGCCCCGCCCCCACTCACAGCAGGCCCCGCCCACTCATCCACAGGCTCCGCCCCCGGTGCGGAGTGCGCAGCCCAGGCCCTTCCGGTTCCGCCCACGCTCTGGACTCCGCGCCCTTTCCCAACCCGGCCTCTGTTGGCTAGTGATGAGGCCACGATTCGTCAGCTTGCTGTCAAAATGAACACATTTTGAAAAATAAAACGAAATGACATTTCTCTGAGCGCCATTTTGTGGGGGTCTCTCCCTTCCGGGGGGCTTCTGTGGGAGCGTTTAGGTGGCCGGAAGTCAAATCTGCTCTGGAAAAATGCCCCTTTCTGGAATATAGGTCCCACTGGTGGGACTAATTCGGGTACCTCCAGTGTGATAGGGGCAGGATTCAGGCAGAGAATGAGGGGACTGAAAACGTAGGCTTAAGATTTGTTTTAATAAAAAAGTTAAAAAATAGAGAAAGGCCATATCACCCTGAATGTGCCCAATCTCTTCTCTAAAAAAGAAAAGAGAGAAAATAAAGAGGAAGAGGAAATGGGAGAGCAGCAGGGGGAAGAAGAAAGAGAAGCTTCCTTTAATCATAGCTAGCTAGTCCTAGCTCTATTGCTGGGACAAACCTGTTGATCCCTCAGCCTTCCCATTAGTGAAATGGGGGAGAAGAATCCTTGCTCTATTCTCTGGCAGAGACTATATAAATGAGAGCTCATGGTCTCCTCGGCCTCCCTCTCCCTTAATCCCATGCCCTCTGGTCCACTCTCCTCCAGGTTTCTGCTCCTCTCTGCCTTCTGCTCTGGTCTACTCCTGGTTCCCCACTCCTGTCTGTCAGTCCTCAGGACCCCAGACTATTCAGTCCTTGATCTTGGCCCTGCCCTGCTGCCTGACCCTTGCTACTGACCCTCTGACACTCTGGTCTCTGTTTCCAGTGTAACCAGAACAAATCTGACTGCTTCTACCAGACATACTCATCAGGGGTGGATGCGGTGAGGGAGTGGTACCGCTTCCACTACATCAACATTCTGTCGAGACTGCCGGACTCCTTTACATCCCTGGAGGAGGACAAGCTGGGCAACTTCATCTTCAGCTGTCGCTTCAACCAGGCCTCCTGCAGCCAGGCGTGAGTGTTTTGCCTGCCTCTGTGCTCCCCTCTACAGTGTCTCCCTCCCAGAACCAGCCTGAGGCCCAGCATGCGTGGCACCAGGAAATGCTTGTTGACTAAATAAATGCCTGTAAAAGAGGAGAGGATGTATTGATCTCAGGTCCAAACCTCTGTCCCCAGATCATTCTGCTGCTCCCTGCAGGGCTGGGTCTGAGTGAGGTAGCCTCAGATAGCTGCCCTGGGAAGGTTGGGGTTGAGATCCAGCTTTGAGAAACCAAGGGCTGGAGGCGTGGTTCTCTGTCTATCTCAGGCCTCTTTCTCAATAGCATCAAGCTCAAAAAGTGCCCAGAAGGTTGCCTGGTTCCACCCCCGACTTTCTCAGATGAGATGGGCAGTAGTGTGGTGGACATAACATGGATTGAGTGAGGGGTTAAACCTGAGTTCCTGCTTTGGCTCTGTTACTTTCTAACCAGGTGATTCTGGTCATTTCAAATTACTCTTCAGAACTTGTTTCTTTGTAAGATGGGCTGAAAATTAGATTTACTCAATGTTCATGCAACAAATAGTTTTGACTGTTTAGGCTACGGGTCAGTCACCGGTCTAGGCATTTGGGATACATCAAAGAAGAAAATATATATAATCCTTGCCCTTTTGGCATGTTTACTCCAAGGATGAAGATGGTGATAAGATACATCTCCAAGTGCATGAGATGCCAAAGTCTAGGGCACTTAGTAAACTACAACGAATGTTGGGTCTTATTATTCTGTACTCAAGCAGGAGAAGTGACTTGCAGGCCACCAGGCCAGCCCTGGTTGCTTCAGGGATTCTTTCTGCCAGAGATTCTTTCGGTTAAGATTCCTGTCATAATGACCTTGTAAAGAGGTCATGGCAACTGCCAGCTCTCTGAGGGCTGGGAGAGGCTAGGAGTAAGGGAAGTTTCTTTTTGTAGTCTCTGGCTCCTCCTACCCCCACCTTCCCCTCCCTGATTCGGATCCTTAATTTTCAGGTGCCATTTCCTTGCCTTCCCTGGATGAGGAAGGGTGTTGAGGTAGCCTCTCCATTCTACAGGGAGCCCTTTTTTCCCAGGCTTCTGCCTCCACCCCTCACCTGGCACACACTCTCTGCCCAGCACACAATTTTGTTCCTGCCTCTAGTCTTGTGTTTGTTTGAGGACAGGAGCTACCAGCTGGGAAGTGAGACAATAGCAGCACCTGAGCCTGGTCAGCTCACAACTGCCACCTGGTCTCTCTAATTGTCTATCACCTTCCCACTGATCCTTTCACTTTGCCTGTCCTATGCTCTTATCTCCCTATCAGTGGAAAGACCAAAGTTCATCTCAGTCTTGATGCTTAGGTCACTTCCTTAGCTCAGAGCCTCATTATTTCTCACCTAGATTATTATTACCACCATCACACCCCCTCCCAATTTGTCTTTCTACCTCCGTACCCTCTCTTCATTCCGTAATCACCGGAAGCTTTATACATCACTGTGCTTACTTCAATTCTCTGTACTTAACTGTACCAGTTAGTGCTGTTTGATATCCTTCAACATCTCTCATGGCCTTCAGAATCAATTGAAGCTCTTTATCATGTCATTCTCACCCAACTCTTCAGACACTCTTTCCCCTTCTCTCAATATTTTTTCTTTATATATTTTTTTTATTGATTTCAGAGAGGAAGGCTGAGGGAGAGAGAGATAGAAACATCAATGATGAGAGAGAATCATTGATCGCTGCCTCCTGCACATGCCCTTTTGAGGATTGAGCCCACAACCCAGGCATGTGCCCTTGACTGGAATCAAACCTGGGACCCTTCAGTCTGCAGGCTAACACTCTATCCACAGAGCCAAACCAGCTAGGACTCAACATTTTCTTTTTTTCTTTTAAAACAAATTTATTGAGATGTAATTCACATACCATTAAAACCAACCTTTTAACATATACCATTCCGTGTTGTTGATGTTGTTGTTTTTCTTTTTTGGTATATTCAAAGACTTTTGCAACCATTTCCACTAATTTTATTTTTTTATTTAAATATATTTTATTGATTTTTTCACAGAGAGGAAGAGAGAGGAATAGAGAGTTAAAACCATCAATAAGAGAAAAACAAAGCACATGTCCTTGACCGGAACCAAACCTGGGACCCCCCCAGTCCACAGGCGGTCACTCTATCCACTGAGCCAAACTGGCTAGGGCTTATTTATTTATTTTTAAAATATATTTTATTGATTTCAGAGAGGGAGTGAAACAGAGAGAAAGAGAGACAGAAATATACATGATGAGAGAGAATCATTGATCACCTGCCTCCTGTATGCCCCCGACTGGGGATCAAGCCCGAAACCCAGGCATGGGTTGTTGACTGGAATCGAACTCTGAGATCCTTCACTCCGCAGGCTTACGTTCTATCCACTGAGCCAAACAGGCCAGGGCCATTACTACTAATTTTAGAACATCTTCTTCCCAAAAAGAAACTCTGTACTCATTAGCAGTCATTTCCTACTCCTATTCCCTCCTCTCCTCTAAGACCTGGAAACCACTAATCTCTTTTCTGTGTCTATAGATTTTCCTACTGTAGATATGTCATATACATGTATCACGCATGTGTTCTTTTGTATCTGGCTTCTTTACTTAGCACAAAGTCTTCAAGGTTCATCCATGTTGCAGCATGTATAAGTACTTCATTCCTTTCTGTGGCTGAATAATATTCCATTGTATTATGCCACATTTTGTTTATCTGTTCCTTACCTGATGGACTTTTTGATCCCCCCTCTCCTTTTTGGCTATTATAAATAATGTTGCTATGAACATTCCTGTATAAGTTTTTATATGGATATGTTTTTATTTCTTTTAGGTATATACCTAGGAGTGGGATTGCTGGGTCATATGGTAATTCTATATTTAACATTTTGAGGAACTGCCAGACTGTTGTCCAAGTGGTGGTGCCATTTTGTATTCTCACCAGCAATATATGAGAGTTCTAGATTCTTCACATCATCCATTTGTTATTGTCTGTCTTTTTTACTTTAGCCATCTTTTTTTTTAAATTGATTTTAGAGAGGGGGGTGGAAACGGAAAGAGGGGGGTGGAGAGAGAGAGAGATTTGTTGTTCCACTTATTATGAAGGCACTTGTTGATTCTTGTATGTGCCTTGACTGGGAATCAAATGATAATCTAACCAACTGAGCTACCTGGCCAGGGATGACTTTCACCATCTTAATAAATCCCTAAATGTTAATAGTGAACTTATATAGCTCTTCCTAAGTACTAAGCACTGTTCTGAGAGTAATTTAGTTCTGGAGTCTGTGCTCTTCGTGTTATACTGCTTCTCATAAATTCTTACAATGTACTTTGTATCTGTTTTTGCACAATGTGTATGTAATATAAATGGTGTGTTGTATATCTCATTTCACCTCTTACTATTTTTCTTTTTTTACTAAGCTCTCATTTTAAGATCCATCCATGTTGCTCCATCTGCTTTGTTACCTGCTGCATAGAGTCCCTAGTGTGCATCCACCACATGGCACCTGTCCCCATCTACCACTGAGCAGGGCTCACAGGCCCTTCAGCCCTGGCCTCTGCTCTCTTTATAGTTTCCTCTTCCATTCCTCCCTGAATCCACTCTTTGCTCTGGATGTTGACTTTCTAGTGCTTCCCAGAATGTACACCAATATTTCGTTCTTCAAGGCCAGTGGGATATTCCAGATCACCTTGTTCCAATCTCCTTATTTTACAACCAGAGGCCCAATGCACGAAATTCATGCAAGAGTAGACCTTCCTTCCCCTGGCTGCTGGCACCGGCTTCCCTCTGGCAACCGGGACCTGGGCTTCCCTCGTAGCCCCAGCTTCATCTGGAAAGACGCCTGGTCTAATTAGCATATTACACTTTTATTATTATAGACTAGAGGCCCAGTGCATGAAATTCTTGCACGGGGGGTTAGGGGGGCAGGAATGGGGGTTGGCGGGGAAGGTGTCCCTCAACCCAGCCTGCACCTTCTTGTAATCTGGTACCCCTTGGGGGACATCCCTCTCACAATCTGGGACCACTGGCTCCTAACTGCCTGCCTGCCTGTCTGATCACCCCTAACCACTCTGCCTGCCTGCCTGATCACCCCTAACCGCCTTTGCTTGCCCGCCTGATTGCCCCTAACCTCTTCTGCCTTGGCCCCTGCCACCATGGATTCATCTGGAAGGGTGTCCTGAATGACATCCAGAAGGTAATTTGGCTCTCCAGTCTAATTAGCATATTACACTTTTATTATTATAGATGAGAAGAATAAGTTTAGAAAAAAATGACCTGCTCAGAGCCATGCAACCAAAACCCTACTCATTTTTGCCTTGGGATTATATCTTCCTCTTCTCAGCTCCATGTTCATCACTGGCCTTACTCTCTGCTGTTTCCTTCCATTTCATTCATTCATTTATTAACTATTTACTAACTATCTCCTATATGCCAAGAACTATGTAATTAACCCAGAGATGATACAGAAATGATTGGGATCTGGCTCCAGTCCCTTAAGGAGATCAGAATCCAAATGGTGAACTATGATTTAGACATACGAGAAGCTAAGGACACTGCAAGAGTCTCCAAATGCAACACAGTGACACAAGAGAGGTCAGAAGGCCAGGCAGGTCAGGTGGCCTGCTGGGAGAAACCCGGGCTAGAAGGTAAATGACCTGGTTTGAGTCACAAGTTTGTCATCACTGTTTGTGCCCCATCTTCCTCTTTTGTGTTGCGGAGATGATGCCCTCACAGGCTGTTGGCACATAGTAGATGACCAGGAAACAAAAGGCGCTGAAAGTCCTTCCTCCCTGGTCCCTTTTCTCTGTGACTCTACGCTCTCTCCTCCCAAATAGGAATTACTCTCACTTCCACCACCCGATATATGGGAACTGCTACACTTTCAATGGCGAAAACAACTCCAACCTCTGGATGTCTTCTATGCCTGGGGTCAACAATGGTGAGCAACACCTCATACTATCAGTCCTTGACCTCTGCCTCAGCCTTCCCTACTGCCCTGCCCACCCATGTTTACCCACCTTGAGTTCCATCCTAGAGATGCTGTGAGCCTCTGGGCATTGCCATAAAGTGCCTATCTCAGTCGTGGAAGGAGTCCTCACTGTTCTTTCTCTACTATGGGTAACATGTTGTCCATGTGAGGTGTGATAGGAGCCCTGTCTCAGTCCTTCCAGCCCGCCCCCAGAATCCAGCTCAGGGGTTGCCACATCCATTTGTAGGTCTTCCTGCTTTGCTCTCCTTGGAACATTCGGAACTGGGCAGGATGGGAGGGTGTTTTCCATCCCCCTAATGCTTTTCCAAGACTTTCCCCAACTCTACTTTCTCTACACACCCCAGGTCTGTCCCTGACACTGCGCACAGAGCAGAATGACTTCATCCCGCTGCTGTCCACAGTGACCGGGGCCAGGGTAACAGTGCACGGGCAGGATGAGCCTGCCTTTATGGATGATGGTGGCTTTAACTTGCGGCCTGGTGTGGAGACCTCCATCAGCATGAGGAAGGCAAGGATGCTGCCTGGGAAGCCTGGGAGGAGAGCCCTAGATTGGCGAGGAGCAAGGGAGAGGGAAGTGGAGGTGGACTTGACAGCCAGAGGCTGAGGAGGGGGATCATGCAGGCTGGGCCTTGAGCCTGTGGAGGTGGGGCTGGAAGCGTGGACACCAGGAAGAAGGGACCAGAGGAGTGGGCCTTGGATGAGAGTGCTAAGAAAGGATTAGAACATGCTTGGGATTCCAAGGGATGCGTGGGCCTGGTGTCCTTAAAGTGGCACTGAGGTAGACGTTGGGGCCACTGAGAGCATGTTTTGAAATGGGGAGGCAGACAGGTGGGCTGGCAGGGTAGGAGATGCAACCTGAGACTGAGGGAAGACAGAGGGTTCAGGAGGAGGCCTGGGCCACTTGCTCTGCTCTGTGACCTCTGACATCTTGGTGTGTGTGTACGTACTCACAGGAAGCCCTGGACAGACTTGGGGGCAACTATGGCGACTGTACCTATAATGGCAGTGACGTCCCGGTCAAGAACCTTTACCATTCCAAGTACACACAGCAGGTGAGGCCAGGCTGTTTCTATGGCAACCATCTCCCAGGCCTGCACTGTTAGTCAGTCAAAATAGAAAGGTGTGTGTGTGTGTGTGTGTGTGTGTGTGTGTGTGTAAACAGTGGAAAGAGGGATGGATGTGCAGCACAGAGAATTGTTTGTCCTTCCCTTCTCTGTCTCTTCTGGGCTGTTTGTGGGCATGAGCAGGCCTGACCTCCGCCCCCCTCACTCTCCTCCCTGTAGGTGTGTATTCACTCTTGCTTCCAGGAGAGCATGGTCAAGGAGTGTGGCTGTGCCTACATCTTCTATCCACGGCCCGAGCATGTGGAGTACTGTGACTACAGGAAGCATGATTCCTGGGGTGAGAGTCCAGGAGGGAGCCCCTGGGCTGCCCATTGACTAGGCCTTTCCTGGGGGGCCCTCTCCTCTCAGCACCCTCTGTCTGTGAGGCTGCTTCTGCCTCTCACTGTCCCTGATGAATTCTCCCTGTGTCTTGTTTTCCAGTCCTTAGACTGGCCTCTCAGTTCTCTATATGCTATCTCTGTCCCTCCCTCACAGTTTCTCCCCTTCTGTTTTGGCTTCTGTGTGTTCATAAAGGAACCAGAGGCCCAAGAAATTCAAAATTTGAGCAAGATGTTGGCCCTTGCAGCAGCCCGCTGCCTCGTGGCCCCACGCTCTGGTCATTCTGGAAGGTCATTCCTGAAGGTCATCCTGGAAGGTCATTCTGCTATCTGGTCTAATTAGCATATTAGGTCTTTATTATATAGGATGGCTCTATTTAAAAATAACTTGCAGTGTAAGGCAGGAAGAACGTGAGAGAAAATCTCCCCATTCCCTCCGGGGCCTGCTCTGCGTATAGCTTCCTCCTCTCACTCCGGGACAGGCTCCAGGACAGGCACTGGGATAGCTCACTGGGTGCAGGGAGAAAAGACCAGAAGTTAAATGTATCTCTATCATTTTCTTACACATTCCATTTTATGTATGTTTTATAATGTACATAATGTATCAATTCAATAGCAGCAGGCATGTGCTTTATAAACCAAATGCATATACTGGAGTTGCTTATGTAAGAAGCTTTTACCTACAGGAGGGCACAATCAAAGAAGTTTGGAGAGAGCCCTGGCGTCTCCTCCTTATCCCGGTCTGGGAGTAGACAGATCCCCTTTTCTTTTCACACAGCTGGGCTACTCAGCAGGGAGGCTGTGTACTGGGAAGCTGAGAGAGAGAAAACCCTAAACAGGAAACCATGGGAACAGAGAGTTGGCTTTCCTGGTGCACATGCTCTTATCTGTCCCAGCTGACTGGTCCTCCGGGGTCTCCTTCTCCCCAGTTCCCCTGGGACCAGCTCTCCCCCCTGTAGGTGGGTGGCTGGCCATTGCTGGAGGACACACACCTTCACACCTCTCGGGGGGGGGGGAGGCAGGGGCCCTGCAGACCCTGGAGTTTCTGTCTGCCTGTCTTGGCTCTGTCTGTGTGATCTTTCAGCCTCCTTCCTTCCCTGGGTCTGCTCCACCCAGCTCTCTCCCCTGCTGGACTTTGTAGTGGTGGCCTCACTTCCTGTTCTCTGACCTTAGGAAAATGATAGTGCAGTTGAGCGGGAGTGTATCCTCCTGGCCTCACCTTCTCCTTTCTCAGATAAGCAAGCTGAGACCCCGAGGGGAGACATGGCACCCTGCCCACTGCTTCCCTGGGCCCCCAAACAGTGATTTCTAAGTGTCTGTGAGTCTGAAGAAGATCTGTGGGAGAAAAATAACAATGCCGATTGCTGAGAAAGGCACTAGGTTAAAATTTCAGTCTGTTGCGTTTCCTAAGGACTGCTCACTCCCCAGAGAAGAGGGCCCCGCTGTTTCCCAGTCTTCCTAATTAAATATCCCCAGTCCTGGTAGACTGAGAAATTTGGGGCAGAAATGAAGGAGGATTTCCAGACTGGGGGACTAAACGTAGCAAGAATGACAAAATAACCTTATTTAGACTTTGGCAAATGGGGGAGAAAGGAAATCTATAGACCTACTGTTTCTTTTTTTCTTTCTTTCTTTCTTTCTTTCTTTCTTTCTTTCTTTCTTTCTTTCTTTCCTTCCTTCCTTCCTTCCTTCCTTCCTTCCTTCCTTCCTTCCTTCCTTCCTTCCTTTCTTTTTTTTTTCTAACAGCTTTTTGAGATAACCCATTTAAAGTGTACAATTCAATTTTAAGAGAGTGTTAAGTTTTAGTATAGTCATAGAGTTGTGCAACAATGGCCACTGCCATTTTTATCATGCCAGAAAGAAACTTTGTACCATTTAGCACTCTTCCAGTTCCCCATTCCCTGTGCCCACAGTGCCCTTCTCCCTCCCCGCCACCCTTGGCAAGTACTAGTCTGCTTTCTGTCTCTAGACGTGCCTCTTCTGTACATTTCATTTTTTGTAGGGTCATATAACATAATGGTCCTTTGTGACTGGGATATTTTCAAGATTCATCTACCTTTGGGCCTTTGCATGTATGTGCAAGAACTTCGTTCCTCTTTACGGCTGAATAATGTCCCATTGTATGGACAGACCACATTTGTTTTATTCATTCATCGGTTTATGGACATTTGAGTTTTTTATACTTTTTTTTTACTATTGTGACTATGAACATCTGTGTACAAGTTTTTGTGTGAACGTATGTTTTGAAGTCTCTTTGGTATATACTTAGGAGTGGAATTTCTGAGTCAGATCATAACTGTAT